>CM056729.1:55180385-55377719 GCA_029844215.1 Przewalskia tangutica | reverse complement strand
CCGACGTGGAAGTATAATAGTATTTGGCTTTTCAGATAGGTATAACCTTAGAATACAACAAGGTATACTAAGGTAATTTGGGCATTATAACAATACTTGGAGAGTATTTCTATACCACAAAGGGGTATTATACGAAGGCAACTAGGCTGTGGGGTACACTCGGCCAGCACCCCTAGAGGGGTGCTCGGCCACGGGGAGGCCTCGCGAACTCAACACAAAGCGGAGGAGAGGAGAGCTTTCAAGACTTAGGCAAATTTGTGGATGAATTTGTCTTCCAAAGTGGGGCGGGTATTTATAGGTCAAGTGAAGGCCAACCAATGGCCAAGATCAAGCCAAGTGCAAGGCAAGTGTAGGCCAAGATCTTGCCAAGTGCCCTTAACCAACTAACACACAAATATCCTACCTACTCCATGACAAAATGGCCAACTTTCGCTGCTTGACCGCCTAAGGTGCCAATGAGAGGGTGACAAGTGTCGCCTCTTGTTGGTCCAAATGTTTCGCCTCGGAAAAATCCGCAAAAATAAAATATGGCATAGCCAGGAAATTCTCACGAAGTCGTGGAAAACGTTTACTAAAAACGACTCTAACCGTGTTGTGACAAAATTAATCGCCAAGCCTACTGAAGTTCGGAATTTCCACGACGCCCTCGCGCATATACCGGAAATACGGGTATAACACACACGACGTCACCGTACTATATATATTTTAAAATATCATGCTCAAGAGTATAGGAAGAATCACATACCTCCGGCGAAATCCACCGCCAAGTCGAATATGTCGCGCGCAGAGTATCAACCTATAATAGTCAACACGCCTATCAACGTCTAGACTACTCGTGAGAATATTCTAAGCAGGGTTCTTAATTCTACGGAAAATTGGGCAAGATTTCCCTACCCGTCATACTACACAAGTTCATCAGAATACAAATTCTATGTAAGTGCCTAATCTTCTTTAATATTCTTCTCAGTGATGTAATTATGCTCAATTCTCTTCGTAATATCCTTCTCGTGTAATTACAACAATTCTCTCTTTAGTATCCTTCTATGTAATTACTCAATTCCTCTTTAATATCCTTCTATGTATCTTATACTTATTTCTTATACTACTACAGTATGTAATTCCCAATTACAATAGAAGGATAAGATTATTTACCTCGATAAGCCCAAAATTATCCAAGATATAAGTCGATCCTGAGCAAGGTTTAGCTCCTAATCTGTATGCTCCAAGTCGCTCCAAGAAACCCTAGTTTCTACACAACTTCTACTTACTACTTCAACCAACTATGAAGTTTCTCCTAAGGTTTCAGTTTAGTGACTAAAGGAATATAAGGTAGTATTTCCGGACTCTACGTATAGAGGTAACTTTGGAAATACTGTAAGGGATTGGCTAAGGTATTTTGGGGATAGTAACAATACTTGGAGAATATTTTCTACCAAGGGGGGGTAGTTTTTCGGCTAGCTCTCTAGAGGGGGGGAAAAGAGGGCTTGGACGAGAACTACACGAGAGGGGAGGGATTTTTGAGACTTGGAAAATGATTTGTGGATGAAGAATTCTTCAACTAAGGGGGGGGGGGGTATTTATAGGACCACCAATGGTCAAGATTAAGGCAAGTGGATGGTGGAGATTTGGGCAAGTGTACCTTATCCATCTACTCCACAAATATCTCACCAAACATTGACCAAATGTTTTAGATCTTTTAAACACCAAAACGCAACCAAACCTCCCATTGTTGCTCACTTGAGGGTGACACATGTCACCCTCTCGTTGGTCCAAAATATTTCATCTCTCGGAAAAATCCGCAAAAATTATAAATGTTGCAACCGTAATTTTTCCTTCGCAAAGTTTGGAAAACGTTTCGTCGGAAAACAATTCTTTTCGTGGGTTGTGCACAAATTTTCCCCTAATGCCTACTTAAGGCTAAACTTTTGCACGCACGCCACGCATATACTGAAATACGGGTATAACAACCATCTTCCTAGCCTTGAGGTAAGAAATAAACCTACCCATCGGCGACGTGTTGCCCTTCCACTCGATAATCGCTCGCTAGAAATCGAACCGAACCAACTCGTCCCTACCAATGTTGGCATAACAAGAAGCCAACCACCATACCCATAATGACATCAAAATCGTCATCTCCAACTCTATCAAGTTCGCAAGGGTCCGACGATCAGAATAAACACCGACAACCTCTATACACCCGCCACCTAACACCGAATCACCATCGCGTAGCTACTCAAAATGCTCTATCGACACGCTCTATCCCGATTCTACCCGCAATAAGAGGGGACACATAGTACAAGGTAGAACTCGATCTATCAAAGCATAAACATCCTGACACCAAATCAATAATGTACCGCGACGACGCCGTGGAAGCTCTCCCGATCCCGGCGGCCGCATGAATATATGCGCCTCGGGACCGCGAATCGAACCACCACCACGACTTCATCGCGGATCGCCGTCCCGTGAGTACCACTCGCCGGGCGCATAACCACGTAAGGAGAGGAAGACCCAACAATCGATCCCGCCGCTGCACTGCACCACCCATGCCGCCTAGACGACAATCTTCTCTCAAATGGCCCCGCCGCCACACGAGTAACAAGCTCCCGGCTCGCGACACTCGCCGTGAAACCTACCGACGAAAGCACACCGAGGCGTGGTGGTCCTGACGTGACGGTTCCCGCCTCTGAAATCTCGGTCCCGAGCCCGACCGCCCCGAATGACTGGCTGATCGACCCGCCAAAATCGTGAAGGAGCACTCGGCCGCTGAAAAGTGGACCTAGTTCGGCCATTGAGGCTGCCCGCTCGAAATCGCCTCGAGACCTCTCGCCCCGCCCTCTGGGCCGGGCTCGAAATCTGGTCCTCCCTTTCTCTATCCTCTATCCCCTGCGCATAGGCCTGCATCCTGGCGATGTCCATACCGGGCTGAAGAGCCACCCCCAAGCATGCAATAATCATATGACGGTCTAGCCCCATCACATAACGATGAACCTTATCCGCCATGTCAGCTACAATAGTGTGTGCATGTCTGGCCAAGGAGTCAAACTCCAGGCTATACTCCCTGATAATCCTCCCGTTCTGCCTCAAGGTCAAGAATCTATCTACCCGGGCTCTCCTCATCTTAGGAGGCAAAAAGTGATCCATGAAGGCCTCTGTAATCTCCTCCCAAACAGCTGGAAGAGCATCCTCACCTCTCGAAAGCAACCATGACTCAAACCAGTTCAACGCAATATCGCAGAATCGAAGAGGCTAGCGTAATAAACTCGTCTCAAGACCTAAGAACTCGTATGGTCCGTCAGAGTCGCTGAATGAACTCCTCGCGATCCTCCTCGGACCAGAACCATAAAACTCTGTGTGGATGACAACCCAAAAATCCTAATCCGCAAACCGTCAGCGGGTCGCCGCCGCTCCCACTTGGCCGCTCGCTAATATACCGTCAATAACCGGACCGCCTCGTAGTCTTTATACTCACCCCGCCGAGGGCGAGGCTCGCACGGAACCTTCGAGCTACCGCGCCTCGCCTCTAATACTGCCGGCGTGGTGAACTCGCCGACCGGCTTACTACCTCGTGCATAGTATGTGGCTCGAGTCCGTAACCTCTCGAGTACCGCTTAGCGCCTCGCGCCGCTTTGCCCTTCGGGCCCCGTCGCTCCGTGAGGCATAACTGTTTCATAAGAATAGGCCGAGAGGATTCAACCTAATAAGACACTTCTACTGCACGATCTCGCAGAGAGAAGAACGGAAACCAATCCTAAATGTCCCGCAACCTCCCGACATAGATGTGGTGCACAACACACCGATAATCAAGACTCTACTAGACACGGCGTAGACACTTTCCGAGGACTAATCGCTTGATACCACTTTTGTCACGACCCGACCGGCCGCGATCGTGCCCTACCCGCACCCTGCTCGTATACATCGAGAATAGCAAATGAACATACACAACATAAACACATGTGTAAACAATAAACATCACAAAGCAGCCGATAAGTGCCGCTTTCCATAATATAAACATAAACAAAAGTACAAATGTACAACTCATACAAATTTCAACCACATACGTGAATACAGCACTTCAGAATAACAATCGTATGGACAGGTTCGCCATACCTCGAATGTACATAAATCTACAACATCGTGAAAGATCGTACTAAAAGAGACAAGCCTCCGAGAAATGGAGCTTCGACGTCGATAAGTGATCCTAAGAATGAGGATCCACCACCGCCACCCTTTCTCGGCATTTAACGCAGCTCTCGAAGGGGGTCAAGACACATGTACTAAGTATGCAAATCGAAAATATCAGAAATTACATCATAAGTTTAAAACAAAGCCGGAGTCATGTATGATAATAAAATTACAGTACACAGTGCCTTACTAACAATGAGAGTAAATGAGAGTATACTTACAACATAAACATAAGATACTCACGATCAAATCATGGGTAGCAAATCCATGGAAACAGTGGTATAACGCCTCGGGTTTACCCTCATTTATACTCTACCCGAGGCAAGTGGTATAACGTCTGGGCTTACCCTTATTTATACTCTTATCCCGGAGTAGGTAGTGCTGGTGGTATAACGCCTTGGGGTTTACCTCATTTATACTCTTACCTGAGAAGTGGTATAGCCTCTGGGGTTTACCTCACTTATACTCTTACCCTATCTCAACCGGCCGTCACACAATAAATAAGCAAGTTAAGAAATCCCCCTAACTTCTTATTAGTCTTATTCATATACACTCTCATTTTAGTTTACTTAAGGCACTAACATATCTTTTATGAACAATACGGGAATTTAACCCAAGTACTACATACTTCTACTCTTTAAAACAGGTGACTCTTTTTAGTATAAAACTTCCAAGATACTATTAACCATAGTATCAAGTCCAAATTACATTTCAAGGCAAGTCACAATACCTTTAGAAATAAAGTTAGGTTTCTAAATCGTTGACTTTTCTTATAAAACCTTAGGCAATTGATGCCTTAAAATCAAATTGCCTTTCATTAAATCAAGCCATTTATCTTTCCATAAAGCCAATATAACCAACTCCCATAAAGTCGTTATATTCACTTTATACCTTAGTCAAGTACAATTTCCTATCCAAGGGACTTATACGTTTAAAACGAAACAAGTATCACATACTTTAAAACTCTTCAAGTCCCTTAACTTTAATAAAACTTAAGACATCCTTAATACTTTCAAAGAAGCGAGTTATCTCCTAACTCACCCGACTTGGCCATTCATAATACTAGTAAAGGATATCAAGATTCAGACGCTCACCGACTATATACGTGCAACTAGTCATGCTCAAAGGATAGGAAAAGTTCTACATACCTCTTCGGGTCGAACCACTTGCCAAGTAAAATATCCCGCCCGTAGTATGTCAACCCATAATATCCAAATTACGTCTATTAACGTCTTACTTCAAACGTAGAATATTACAAGTGTAAGGTCACTAATTTCTACGGAAAATCGGACAGCACCTCCTTTGTTTCTACTTACTTTTCCACCTTTTTCAAGGCCGAATACAATAACCAAACACGCCACATTTAAGGCTCAATCAATGAAATCAACAATAGGGGATTACACGCCTACTAGACGTGTAAAATTCCGCCCCACAAACGATATCACATTACTACAACTTACTAGGCCAATTCGGCTAACTTGAAGCACTACAACATCAATTCTTATCCAATTTCCATTTCAATCCAAGTTATTAGCATAACATGATATCAAGTCGCAATTGATTATAACTACTATAATCTTCAAGTAAGTAACATGCGACGATTTCCAATAAACGACCAATTAGTAATCGAACTTCAAGTGGCTTATACAACATTTCGGATTTAAGCTACAAGAAATCCATAATACTTATAAACTTCAACACATATACTTCATGCTAGCAACATGTAAAGCTAACAACAATATAAATAATCTTGTAACACTTTTAAGAGACACGATTATACCTCAACGAATCTTAATCCAATTCCAAACAAGTCGCCCTTAGCAACTTAGAGCCTCTTCAAGACGCCTAATCCGCTACTGAGACCCTTAGAACAACACCAACAAACTTCCTTCAAACTTCCAAACAAAACCTAGAAAGACAACTAGGTTTTCGCTTTGCGACTAACCCGAAAACTATCTTTTTCCGAGATTTTTCTATTGAGATATGCTTACAATACACTCAAGAACCTTGGTTTAAAGTGTGGAGCTTAAATAACAAGAAACAATTTTTTTTCCTTTTGATGGTGAGTGAACCCGAGAGCACTAGCTCTTGCTCTTCAATTTTTCTTGAAAATTTTCTAAGTGTTGGCACTAGTCTTGCTACTAGTAGTAGTATATAGTGTAATGGAGGGTCAAGATGCAACCAAATGGGTGGTTTGGATAAGCTCTTATCAAATATCAAGCCTTGTGGGCCATTTGACCAAGTCAATTCTCTCAAGCTTTCAAGTTGCAAGACTTGTCTTGCTAACAAAGGTCCAATGACCCTCTTGCCCTTGCAAAATTCGTCCAAGGCATTATTAAGGGGGGGTGACACGTGTCGCCCTCCCATTCGTCACAATAATCCGTTTTCCGACAATTTCATAATTCCGATAAATTTATACAAGTCTCAAATCTTAACACTTGTGAGTTCTTACGTACGTTCTTAAAACATGTCCTGAAAAAAATACGGGGTGTAACACTTCAAGTCGATCCTTAGAAACTTTAGCTCCTCTTCTTGACGTTCCAATCCACTCCAAGCAACCCTTAGAAGCTTATGAAGAACTCTTCTTCAAGTTTCAACTCCAACTATGAAAAACCCCTTAGGTTTTCATGTTGCGACTAACGTAATAACATAGTTTTCCGAAATTTTTGTGTTGAGATATCCTTAGAATACCTTTAGGGATCTTAGGTTTGAATATTGGGATTTATGGAGCAAGATTACAAAAATTTCTTGTTCTCGAGAGCTCAATGCCGAGAGCTTCCCTTTCTCCTCCAACTTTCTTGATATTTTTTCTAAGTGTTAACTTGTCTTGCTACTAGTATGTGTATATATAATACAATGAAGGGTCTAGATTAAAACATTTGTGTTATACCCCGTAGTTCCAGGGTATGTATGCGAGGACGTACGTACGAGAATACGACAGAAAGATTGGAAAGGAAGAAAGAGGCGATTTTTCCACGGAAAAGTTTCCGGTTTTTGTGAAGGAAAAAGGTTCGTTTTTGGGAATTGGATTCCCAGATTTGGTATTCGGACTTCCTGGAATATTAGAGAATTATGGAATTTTATTTTCGAAAATGGTCACGTGGGCCCACGGAGAAATTTACGCTTTGTGGGGCCCGCTTTGATTTTGAGATTTTGGCCGCTGGATATTTTCGAAGACGAAATATTTTGATTTAATCGGGGCTACACGTGTCACCCCACGTGGCACCTTTCACCGAAATATGTTTGTGCACAACACCCTGCTAGAGTCGCTTTTCGACTAAACGCTTTCACACTGTAGGGGAATTTCCGCTATGTCATTAAGTATTTTTATGGATTTTTCCGAGAGACTAACATTTTGGACCAACGAGGGTGACATGTGTCACCCTCACATCGAAGCGTCATGACAACGGACGATTGGGAAGCGCTTTATGGAGATATTTTGTAGATATTTTGTGTGCAAGTTGGCTAGGCACACGGGTGAATCTTGGCCCTACACTTGCCTAACACTTGGCTAGATCTCGCCATTGGTTGGCCTTGGCTCAGGCTATAAATACCTCCCTCGGAAGACTAATTCATTCACAAATTGCCTAAGTCTTGAAAGCTTCTTCCTTCCCCAGCGTGGTGTCTTGGCCGAGAGCCCTCCTCCCCTTGCCGAGAGTCTCCCAGCTGGTAGGCCGAGGGCAGACACCCCCTCCTGAGGTGCTAGCTGGGTACCCCAGCCTAGTTGCTGTGATAATACCCCCTCGTGGTATAGAAATACTCTCCAAGTATCGTTATAATGCCCAAATTACCTTAGCCCTATACCTTGTTGTATTCTAAGGTTATACCTATACGAAAGCCCGTAAAAATACTATTATACTTCCCGTCACTACAAAACCGTAACCCTAGGAAAATTCCATAAATCATTGAGTATTGTGTAAGTTGGTTAGAACTTCTAAGGGTGGTTTAGAGCGGGTCGAGCGCTGGAGTCGAGCTAAACGATTGCCCAGATCGACTTTATACTTGGATAATTATGGGCTTATCGAGGTAATTATCTTGTCCCTATTGTAATTGGATATTACATGTCAGAGAGTATATAGTCAAGTATACTATATATATATAATCAACATAGCTTGTGGCAATGTCTCGACTTAAGCTCGAAGAATCGAATCAGAATTACATAGGATCAGACATGAGACTCAGTAGTAGCATCGTGGAGTAGAATTGTACCAAGTGGTTAGATGTATAAACCCCGTTGGCTCGGTAGCCTACCGATAGAGGAGAGATTTACGCCGTCATGGGGAGGTGCTGCCAATTTTCAGAGAAGTTCTACGATGAGACCTAAATGTTAATAAGCGCCAGTGGCCTTATAGCGGACGTATCACGGTGGCGATCTACGTGGCTTAAGGAGTAGCCGACGGCTCGAGGTACTCTGAGCATTTTGCTATTAGTCGATAATCGCCGCGAGGTATGTGAACCTCTTCCTATCTCTTTAGCATGATATGTGTGAACTATGTAGTACGGTAGACGATATGTACTAAATGTATTCGATGGTTTAAAACATAAAGTGTTATAACGGCTTTATGGGAAGTTGGTTATAATAAATTTATGTAGATAAGAAAACACTTTGTGGTCTTTAAAAGGTAAATGATTTGTTTATAATCGCTTGATGTGTGATTATAAAGAACTTGAAGTATTTCAAAAGATTTCAAATCGCTTTGAAAGAGAAGTAATACTTGGTTTTGAGAACTTAAGAGTTATACTAGCTTTATGGGAAGTTAGGTATAACGCTTAAGAACGCTTTTATCGATTTTGGAAATCAGACGGTATCGACAAACCACCGCTAAGTAATAAAAGGAAATGTTTTGAACAATTAAGTATTATTAAACCAGAGAAACTTCCATCCGCATGGCTAAGATGAGACAAAATGATATTTCCTAGATCATGGTCATTGTAATAAAGATTGTTATAAACAAGAATATCCTACTCACATATAAGGCTTATGTTTCGATTGTTTAAAAGAGAATTATATTCTTAAATGAATAAGACTATGAATTAAACCTTCCTAAAATAAGAAACGTGAACATTTGAAATTAGGCAAACTTGACGCTTGGAAAATAATGTTGTTACTTGATTTTACAAAGGTAAGAGTTTTGGTTTTCTAAAAGGATACCACTCTATTTTATACTACGGAATCAGGTGACTTATGTGAAAGAAATGATCTTTTTTAAGATTTTAATGTGTGAAGTACTTTGGGGATAGATACCCAACTTGTTAGTAGAAAGTACCTTGTGTGAATAACTTGATTGTATTGGCAGGATAGCCTTGTAATACTTTCTTGTTGCTTTGATAAGTAAAAGTGTTAGGATGCTACGTGTGTTAGTATCTTGTGATGTTTGTGTGCGGGTTTCCTTGATTGTGCTTATTAACTATCACCGTTATGATAGTATTGTGGCATTCATCTCGAGATGATTCCGGGTTAAGTCGCCCACGCGTGGTAGACTCAGCGGTCCGGGACCATGATTCGAGAATACCTCACGCGGGTCCCGGGGCCTATGCGGAGCTACGAGTTCCGTGTTAGTGTACGCCCTTACGGGCACGCGTCCTCAGGGCTACGCGGATCGCGGGTCCGTGACGACGCCGGGAGTAGCTACCTCGATGCGGGAATACCTCACGCGGCCGACGAGATTGGCCTACGCGAGTCGCGGAAGTTCCAGGACTAGACGCGCACATTAGATACCGCGCAAGTGGCCGCCTTTGATCATGTGGCTTCAGATGATCTTATGATACGCTTTATGACCTTGTTGCACGCGAGTGTTAGTAGTCGGCTATGCCTTCGCATTTACCCTCGCATGCTTTATTAGACACAGCGGACCCGTGTTCATGTGTATTCCTCGTGCTTGTATATCATAAATCGCAGCCGGCGGAAGGTATTCCACGCACGATTGATGCGGGCGTGAGACCCATTGTTAAATCGAGTGACGACTGGCGTGCGAGTCCCCGACTGACACGATCGCTATTTATGGTGAATCAGAGCTCGTTATCATACATGTCTCCCGCTTTGTATAGACTACTATGATTTCATTTACGTGATTTATTTTAGTTTCACATACCTGCACTGCCAGATCGACCTCTGGGCCGCGTCACGCCGCAGTCGAGGTACATCGCCGTTGATCCTAGCTCGTGGTCACAGCTCATTGGGAAGCTCCGCTTTCTCGAGGCTTATCACGTATAGTCCCCGTCAGAGTAAGTGTTTACATTCGTGGTTTGGGCCCCGCCCCGCCATCGCGGATCGTATCATTCTGTGAGGTCCGTAGTACCGCTGCAAGGTGGTTGGTAAAAAGGATTGCCGCTCATTTGTAAAAGAGTTGACGGTTATATATATGCCGAAAGGCAAGTTTTCACGATTATTGTTTTATATTTCGTTATCTCACGTTGTTGTTTTATGTTCCGCCGACACTGATGTCAGGTCACCAGGGTGCCCGGTAAGGCACCACCACGCCCGCCGGTCGTGACAAAAGTGGTATCGAGCGCTTAATCTCTGAAAGTGTCTACGCTGCATCGTATCCAAGAGAGTCTTGATTATCTGTTGTCAAGCACCACACCAATAATCGTGAGGCTATAGGATATTTAGGATCGGGTTCTATTCTTCTCACCGAGATCGTGCCTTAGAGCCGTGTTGTAAGTCGACCCTCCGACGAAATTCTTTCCTTATCGCTATGCCCGCGTAGGCAACCCGAGCCCGTGAGGCAAGGCAATGGCGGAGCCGCGAGCGCAGTTTAAGCACGGCGAGGCACAGCCCAATCATTACCTAGGTAGTGCTTCATTCGGGATTTCGCGACGCCACTAGCCCCAGCAGAGTTTAGCACGCTGACGGCAGCTTCTATCGGCCCACGATATTTGAACCTTCGCCCACGATCGAACCGAGAATATAGATTGCAAGAGACAACCTTGTTACTAGCTATGGATTTGGCTACCAGAGAGTATACCATGTATCGCAAGTCTTGACGACTACCTAAGAGAAGGTTGCAAGAGTAGTCCTTCGCTTAGGCTTCGAGCATGGCTCGCACGCTTATGCGCAGCAGCCGAGAAACGAGAGATCGACCGTTAACCAAGGACAGGTAAGAGGTCAGAAAGCAGCGTCCTTCTGAACTTTCTGGCGAGTATACCTAAGTGCTATGTTCGATAGCAGGTGTTAGTTGTGATTAGAATCACGGTGGGTTAACCGAGTAAGATTTTGGGGGATAGAAGGCGTGAGCCTTAGAGTGTTATACGAAAGACCTTAGAGGTAAGCGCCATCTCGAGAAAGGTGTAGTGTTATGTTTGACCTTTATAGAGTGCATAGTGCACGCGAGCTATGTTCAGGATAAGTCCCATGTAGTATGAAATGAAAGAGGGTAGTTGAGCTAAGAAGACCGCTAGGTTTTCGTAACGTGTTAGTAAGATTGTTCCTACGGAGATGGTATTTCGCGCCTGCTCGTCGGGTTGAGGCTACGCATGGTCAACCCGCGGTAGGTTTGGGCGGTGGGTCACTGTGGTGGTCCTCTTGTGTTAGGGTCACGAGGGTGTTAGCCCATGTTTAGTTAGCCGCAAGTTCGTGGACGCTGCTCGACCAGCTGGTCGGGCCGACGGGGCACCATCGTGTTCTTCTGGCCGTGTCGCTCTCAAAGGTTGATGTTATCCAAAAGGTCGCGAGGTTGCACGGTGCCTACCTTCACCTTATGACGGACCGAGCCTGTGGTACTACCGCTTTCTCTTCCGGGAGTTTGTACTGTGCGTGGCTAGGAACTCGCGAGTCTCCAGATCGCATTCGCCGCCGTTGTTTTGATTTCGCGGTAGCCGCGAGGATCGTTGTTCCGGTCAGAGTGTTTAAGCTACCATTTCGTTGTTCTGATGTCGCCTTGTGACGCCTTTGTAGGGCGTAAATGCAAGTTGCCGGCCGATTGTCTGATGTTGGCGTGGTTCGAGAAGTTGGTTCAGCTTGTTCCACAGATCGTGGATAAATGGTAAGTTGTCTAGAAGAAGTTCCGCACCGTATAATCGTATGGATAATCGGCGACGACGCCAGAGTTCAAAGCCGACGGTCGGTCTTCTTGAAAGTACCACCTGACAGTGTGACGAGTTGTGGAAACAGTATGAACTTAGCCCGAGTCACTTGGGCCTCAAAGTGAGTTCATATGAAGAATAGGCCGTGCTTTATATGTTAGCATTTGCCGTCCGACTTAGGAAGGACGTCCGGCCTTTCATATTGTTATGTTCGGAAAGTATCAAGATCCATCCGTACGTTCCCGCTAATGATGACCACGTTAGAGATAGTAACCCGAGTTTTGGAAACAAGCCGTGACGTAACGTGGTAAGAGTCCGAGTACGCATGGCCTTCGTGATCGACGCAGCTCGGCACCATTTGTTGGGTCGCCGAGCAAGGCTCGCGACAAAGTGACAAAAGTAGTATTATTTGTGGTGATGTTAGAGGTGTTTCCTCGTGGACTTGGATGTAAGTATTTTACGTGGGTATTTCTGTGGCCAGCTGTGGCAGGATTGTTTCGTAAGTATAAGAGGAAGACTATACCGCCACGCGTTCGCTTTGAGATTTAGAAGGAACATTCGACGAATGTTTCTGGGAAGAATGTTATACCGTAGTTCCGTGGTATGTATGCGAGGACGCACGACGAGAATAATGGTAAAGATCGGAAAGCGAAGAAAGAGGCGATTTTTCCACTAAAAGTTTCCGTTTTGTGAAGGAAAAGGTTCGCTGGGAATCGATTCTGTGATTTGGTATTCTGACTTCCGAATATTAGAGAATTATGGAATTTTATTTTCGAAATGGTCACTGGGCCCACTGAGAAATTTACGCTTTGTGGGGCCCGCTGATTTTGAGATTTTGGCCGCTGGATATTTTCTAAGACGAAATATTTTGATTTAATCGGGGCTTACACGTGTCACCCCACGTGGCACCTTTCGGCCGAAATATGTTTGTGCACAACACCCTGCTAGAGTCGCCGACTAAACGCTTACACCTTTCGTAGGGAATTTCCGCCATGTCATTAAGTATTTTTATGGATTTTTCCGAGAGACTAACATTTTGGACCAACGGAGGGTGACATGTGTCACCTCACATCGGGAAGCCGGGCGCACAAACGGACGATCAGCGCTTTGTGGAGATATTTTCGTAGATATTTTGTGTGCAAGTCGCTAGGCACACGGGTGAATCTTGGCCCTACACTTGCCTAACACTTGGCTAGATTCGCCATTGGTTGGCCTTGGCTTGTGCTATAAATACCCTCCTCGAAGACTAATTCATTCACAAATTGCCTAAGTCTTGAAAGCTTCTTCCTTCCCTTAGCGTGGTGTCTTGGCCGAGAGCCCCTCCCTCCCCTCGGCCGAGAGTCTCCCCAGCGGGTAGGCCGAGGGCAGACACCCCCTCCTTTGAGGTGCTAGCCGTGGTACCCCCTAGCCTAGTTGCTTTCAGATAATACCCCTCAGGGTATAGAAATACTTCCAAGTATCATATAATGCCCAAATTACCTTAGCCCTATACCTTGTTGTATTCTAAGGTTATACCTATACGAAAAGCCCGTAAAATACTATTATACTTCCCGCTACCACAAAACCGTAACCCTAGGAAAATCTCCATAGTCCGTCGGAGTATCGTGTGTTGGTTAGAACTTGGCGGTGGTTTAGAGCGGTTGGAGCGCCGAGTCGAGCTAAACGATTGCCCAGATCGACTTTATACTTGGATAATTATGGGCTTATCGAGGTAATTATCTTGTCCCCTATTGTAATTGGATATTACATGTCAGAGAGTATATAGTCAAGTATACTATATATATATAATCAACATAGCTGTGGCAATGTCCTCGACTTAAGCTCGAAGAATCGAATCAGAATTACATAGACCAGACATGAGACTTGTAGTAGCATCGTGGAGTAGAATTGTACCGCTAGGTTAGATGTATAAACCCCGTTGGCTTGGCAGCCTACCGATAGAGAGGAGATTTACGCTGCCATGGGGAGGTGCCGAATTTTCTGTAGAAGTTCTACGAGACCTAAATGTTAATAAGCGCACTGTGGCCTTATAGCGGATGTACTCACGTGGCGCGATCTACGTGGCTTAAGGAGTAGCCGACGGCTTGAGGTACTCGGAGCATTTTGCTATTAGTCGATAATCGTCGCGAGGTATGTGAACCTCTTCCTATCTCTTTAGCATGATATGTGTGAACTATGTAGTACGGTAGACGTACATGTACTAAATGTATTCGATGGGTTTAAAACATAAAGTGTTATAACGGCTTTATGGGAAGTTGGTTATAAACTTTACGTAGATAAGAAAACACTTCATGGTCTTTAAAAGGTAAATGATTTGTTTATAACCGCTTGATGTGGTGATTATAAAGAACTTGAAGTATTTCAAAAGATTTAAATCGCTTTGAAAGAGAAGTAATACTTGGTTTGTCGAGAACTTAAGAGTTATACTAGCTTTATGGGAAGTTAGGTATAACGCTTAAGAACGCTTTTACCGATTTTGGAAATCGTGACGTATCGACAAACCATCGCAGTTAATAAAAGGAAATGTTTTGAACAATTAAGTATTATTAAAACCAAGAGAAACTTCCATCCGCATAGAAGCTAAGATGAGACAAAATGATATTTCCTAGATCACGGTCATTGAATAAAGATTGTTATAAACAAGAATATCCTACTCACATATAAGGCTTATGTTTCTCGATTGTTTAAAAGAGAATTATATTCTTAAATGAATAAGACTATGAATCGCAAACCTTCCTAAAATAAGAAACGTGAACATTTGAAATTAGGCAAACTTGACGCTTGGAAAATAATGTTGTTACTTGATTTTACAAAGGTAAGAGTTTTGGTTTCTTAAAAGACAAATACTCTATTTTATACTACGGAATTGTGTGACTTATGTGAAAGAAATGCATCTTTTTTAAGATTTTAATGTGTGAAGTACTTTGGGGATAGATAATTCGAACTTGTTAGTAGAAAGTACCTTGTGTGAATAACTTGATTGTATTGGTTTGTGATAGCCTTGTAATACTTTCTTGTTGCTTTGATAAGTAAAAGTGTTAGGATGCTACGGTGTTAGTATCTTGTGATGTTTGTGTGGGTTTCTGATTGTGCTTATTAACTATCACCGTTATGATAGTATTGTGGCATTCATCTCGAGATGATTCCGGTTAAGTCCTCCACGCGGGTAGACTCAGCGGTCCGGGACCATGATTCGAGAATACCTCACGCGGTCCCGGGGCCTATGCGAGCTACGAGTTCCGTGTTAGTGACGCCCTTACGGGTACGCGTCCTCGCGCTACGCGGATCGCGTCCGTGACGACGCCGGAGTAGCTACCTCGACGCGGGAATACCTCACGCGGGCCGACGAGATTGGCCTACGCGAGTCGCGGAAGTTCCAGGACTAGACGCGCGACATTAGATATCATGCGCGCAAGTGGCCGCTTTGATCATGTGGCGTTCAGACAGATCTTATGATACGCTTTATGACCTTGTTGGTACGGTGAGTGCAGTAGTCGCTATGCCTTCGCACTTACCCCGCATAGCTTTATTAGGACACGTGGGACCGTGTTCATGTGTATTCGGTGCTTGTATATCATAAATCGCCAGCTGATAAGGTATTCCACGGCACGATTGATGCCGCGGGCGTGAGACCCATTGTTAAATCGAGTGACGACTGGCGGTGCGAGTCCTCACTGACACGATCGCTTATTTATGGTGAATCGTAGTTTGGTTATCATACATGTCTCCCGCTTGTATAGACTACTATGATTTCATTTACGATTTATTTTAGTTTCACATACTCTGCACTACAGCTGCATCGACCTCGGGCCGCGCTCATGCCGCAGTCGAGGTACATCGCCGCTGATCCTAGCCTCGTGGTCACGTCATTTGGGAAGCTCCGCTTCTCCGAGGCTTATCACGTATAGTCCGTCAGAGTAAGTGTTTACATTCGTGGGTTTGGGCCCCGTCCCGCCATCGTGATCGATCATTCTGTGAGGTCCGTAGTAATGCTAGGCGTGGTTGGTAAAAAGGATTGTCGCTCATTTGTAAAAGAGTCGATGGTTATATATATGCCGAAAGGCAAGTTTTCACGCATTATTGTTTTATATTTCGTTATCTCATGTTGTTGTTTTATGTTCCGACACTGACGTTGTGTCACTAGTGGTGCCCGGGTAAGGCACCACCACGCCCGCCGGTCGTGGCAATTTGTGTGGCTTGGATTTAAAAACTCTTTGTCAAGTTGGCAAGATTGACTTAGTCAATTTTATCAAGCTTGTCTTCAAGACTAGCACCTTTGACCTTGGTCAATTCGACCAAGCCTAAATGGGGGTGACACGTGTCACCCTCCCATTGGTCCATAACATTTTGTTTTTCCAAAATTTCCATAATTGGTCAAAATATCGGAAACCTCGTGGGCTCCACAAAAACGTAAAATTTCTTGGGTGGGCCCCACGTATCCAACTCTGAAAATAGAATTCTAAAATTCTGATAAATTCTAAAAGTCTCAAATAATCAACTTTGAGAACCCAATTCTCATTAATGAACAATTTTTCCTTCCCGAGTTTCGGAAGATTTTTCCTTTGAAAAACAATTCTTTCTTTCGTTCAAATTTTTAAGTCTTGTGTTCTCGCGTCTATTCTCGTATACATGTCCTGGATTTACGGGGTGTAACATTCTCCCCCCCCCCCTTAGAAACATTCGTCCCCGAATATTCCTTTCGAGGTTCAATCTGCTAAGGCCCATAGTACCCTGGGCAAGTATCCCTTTCTTCACAAACCTCATCATACCCTTCATGGGTGATACCTTAAAAAGACCCAATCGTTAATCTCGAACTCTAAGTGTCGACGTCAATTATGTGCATAAAGCTTCTGTCGACTCTGAGCTTGCTAATAATCTTTCCTGGATAAGTTTCGCCTTATCCACAGCCCGCTGAATCTAGTCTGGGCTAATTAACTGAACTTCGCCTACGTCAAACCAACCAACCGGCGATCTACACTTTCTTTCATACAAACAACTCATCGAGAGGCAAAAGATCCTCTCTGCTACTCCTAAAATCAATAACATAGGCCCGCAACCTATCCTCGCGCTCGATAATACGCCCGCCGTCCACGGTGCGAGGTGAAATGCAACACTGAGACTCACATGTGTCTCTAACCCCTTCTGGAAAACCTCCAGAAGTTAGCCATAACTGAGCTCATCTGTCTGACATCATAATGTAGGGACCCCGTGCAGTCTCACAATCTTCCTGCTATATAACCTAGCATTATCCTCAGCCGAGCAAGTGGTCCTGACTGGAAGAAAAAGGGTTGATTTCGCCAGCCTGTCTACTATAACCCATAAGGAGTCGCACTTCCTATGAGTACGATGTAACCCTGTAACAAAATCCCAATTAATCACCTCTCACTACCAAGTCGAGATCTCAATCGTCGATAATAGCCCACTGGGCTTCTGGTGCTCACCCTTGACCTGCTACCAATTTGGACACTGAGCAATAACTCTGCTACGTCCCTCTCCAGGCCATCTTACCAATACACACATATGTGGTCATGATACATCTTAGTCTACCCCGAATAAATAGAGTAACGAGCACTGCGTGCCTCTCCTAAAACCTGCTGACAAGTCCTGCAGCATCGGGCACACACATCTATCCTCATATCACAGCACCCTATCCGGTGCTACCCAAACAGGACCTTCTCCTTTTGGTGAACCGTATCTCAATTCCGCACTAGAATTGGATCCTTACACCGTCGCCTCTTCACCTCCTCAATGAGGGAAGACTTAAACCTCTCAGATTCAACTCCACTATTATCTAATCAACCAACCGAACCCCTAGGCTCGCTTAGCCGATGAATCTCACGGACCATGTCCTGTCCATCCGTTGTCCATCCGATGCACTACCCATAGATCTATGACTAAGAGCATCCAGAACGTGATTGGCTTCTCCGTGGTATAGGATATCAACATCCTGATCCTTGAGTAACTCTAACCACCGTCTCTGTCGCAAATTCAGTTGCCTCTGTCTGAAGATATTCTGGAGACTCTTGTGGTCTGCATAAATATCCACCTGAGCTCCACCTAACTAATGCCTCCACATCTTCAAGGCATAAATAACTGCTGTCAACTCTAAATCGTGGCTATGGTAACTCCTCTCATGCTCCCATAGCTGCCGGGAAGCATAGACTATAACCTTACCGTGCTGCATCAGCACACAACCTAGCCCAATACCCAAAGTGTTACCATAATAACCTGACCCTCTAGTCCCTCAGGAGGGGTTAGAACTGCAGTCGTAGTCAGCTTACCTTCCAATAACTGGAAGCCTTTCTCATACTTTTGAAATATTTGGGCATCACTAATCTTTATTATGGTTCCTGTTTCTAATTCTCTGTTGCAACCATACTTGGTCACTATACTTAGATTCAATTCCTTCGCTTGTCTCATGGCTAAGACTTCCTGCAAATCGCACTTTAGGGGAGATTTCCTTGATCTCGTCAAGTAGTAGTCCTATTATTCTTCCCAGCCCATAGAGCTCATAGTCCGATGTTCAACCTCAATTCATGGTGTTACATAATCCAATGGCTTGCCAAGATTTCTTATCTTGTCATGATTAGGACTCTCATCGTTCGAGTGTCAACTCGTTTTACCTTTATTTTTCATTTCAAGTTGCCGTGGGCCTCTTACCTCCCCGTATTTTCCTACTATATTGATTCTTAATGTTACACCCCGTAGTTCCAGGGTATGTATATAAGGACGTACGTACGAGAATACGACAGTAAAAACTGGAAAGGAAGAAAGATGTGATTTTTCGACGGAAAAGTTTCCGGATTTTGTGAAGGAAAAAGGTTCGTTAATGGAATTGGATTCCCAGATTTGGTATTTGGACTTTTTAGAATATTTGAGTATTATGAAATTTTATTTCCAAATTGGTCACGCAATGAAAATTTACTGCTTTGGGGCCCACTTTATTTTCGGATTTTTGGCATTACGGATATTTTCGAAGATGAAATATTTTGATTTAGCAGGGGCGACACGTGTCACCCCGTGGCCATGTTGGCCGAATTGAGAAGGACAAGTGGACGCTTTAGGTGGACAAGTTGCCCATTTTGCGTGCCACTTGTCCCATTTTTGTGGTAGCCAAATGGTTGGCCAACTACCCACAAACATGTACCCCATACTCACCACACAATTTCCTAGATCTTGGCCATTTATTTTCCTATAAATACCCCATTGATTTCAAGACTTCTTCATCCACTTAAATTTTTCTAAGTCACAAAATCCCCTCTTGGGTAGCTCTCGTCCGAAATCCCCCCCCCCCCCTTGGTAGAAAAATTCTTCAAGTGTTGGTATAGTCCCAAATCCCTTAGCCTAGTATTCCTAGTAGTTTTCAAAAGTTATTTCAAATATTAAGAGAAAGGAAATACTACTTTATACCTTTAGTCGCAAATACGAAGCATTAGAAAACTCTTCATAGATTAGATGAAGTGTTAAGAGAAGTTGTTTAGAAACTTCTAAGGGTTGCTTGGAGCGGGTCGAGCGTAAGGATTTGGAGCCAAACGCTGCTCAGATCGACTTATTATCTTGGATAATTTTGGGGCTTATCGAGGTAATGATCTTTGTCCCCTTCCTATCTCAACTCGGAGGATAAGTCTTCTGGTTCTGCAAGCAAGCAAATGAAACAAGAGAGCACCTCTTCTTCACATGCCCCTACACCCGCTTGATTTGGAAAAGCATAAGAGACTGGTTGGGAATTAAGAGAGAAATGACCACCGTTGAAAGTTCTTCAAATGGATTAAAAAGACTACCGCGAACAGTATCCGAGCAAAGCAACCTTAATTGCCTTCAGACATGGTCTATGAGATTTGGAGGACAAGGAACACATCGCTTCTTTGAAGCGGACAAACTCACTACGTAAGAGGTCATTACCAAGATTAAAACAACATCCTATAGAGTACTCTATGATTTTATCCTTCTTGTAATGGCACCTTCGAGTGACAACTCCTTACTCCCGCTTTTCTTAAATTACGCTGAGGATCGAGAACCTCAATGATTGATCAGAGCCACTTTTCTTTCGGTTTCTAGTAATAATATTTGCATTTACCTAAAAAAAAAAAAAAAAATATTACATGTCAGAGTAATGTATAGTTGAGTATACTATATGTAGAATGAATATGGATAAGAATTGAATCAGATTTACATAGGATCAGTATTTACAGAGACTTGTAGTATTATTGTGGAGTAGAATTGTACACGCCCGGTTAGACGGTAACCCCGGGATTGTTAGTTTGCAGCAGCCTCGTTATGAGGAGATTTATGTGGTCATGAGGCGCCGAATTTTCCGTAGAATAAGGAATCTTGTATCTAGAATTATTCTACGAAAGAGATCTAGAGGTTGATAGACGCTTGTGGCCTTTATAGGTTGAAGTACTACGAGTAGCGATTCTACTAAGGGTGGAAAAGGCAGCAAGGTTAGAGTACTTTGGAGCGCTTTGCTAATTGTCGATAATCGTCGCGAGGTATGTGAACCTCTTCCTATCCTTTCTAGCATGATATTTGTGAATATATTTAGTGGTAGACGCACGGTGTTTAAAGGAAGTTGATTTTCCTTTGTGTCCTTGACTTGATTCCAAAGTTAAGTGACTTGTTATGAAATATTAAGGACTTGAATTATGTTAAAAGTTGTAAAACCTCACCTACGAGCAATGGGTGCTGGTCTTTAAGGAATAAAGTTATCTTGATTTCAAAATAAGAATGGTTTTATCATTGGATTTAAAATGATAACTTGACTTATAAACAACTTGATTTTGGGAAAGGAGAAGTAACTTGATTTAAAGGTATAGGTTACTTGTTTTTAAAAGAGTAACACACTTGGTGTAAAAAGTATATTGCTACTTGACTTTTAAAGGAAAAGTGCCTTTGTTTTAAATGAAGGTATGGTTTTGTCTTAAGATTGGTTTAAAAATAAGGTATGGAAATTGTTTTGGTTTTACTTTGATGTCTTTGACTCGAGTTTTAAATAATAAGAATCTTGAAGTATTTCAAAAGAGTTATGAATCATTTTTGAAAGAAAAGAAATACGTGGTTTTAAAGCTTAAGTGTTATACTAGCTTTACGGGAAGTTAGGTATAACGACTGAGGAAGATGTATGAACGGTTTACTTATTTGTTTATGAAAGTCTTGTATTGATTTTTGGAAAGTGTAGTAAGACGGTTTGATAAGTAAACATGTTACGATGCTACGGTGTTAGTGTCTTGTGATGTTTGTGTGAGGGTTATTTTGTTGCGCTTACGTTGTTAAACGATAAGCCCGCATCGCTATTATATCACATACCGACTTGTTATGATGTCGGGGCTTGCCACCCTCGACGCGAGGAATACCTTACGCGGTCCGTGTGACCTATGCGAGCGTGGGAGTTCCAGGATTGATCATTCCGGTGTGTTATCCCGACGCGGCGAGTGCCTCACGCGTGCGCGTGACTACGCGGCTCGTGTGACTACGCGGACTTCGGGTCTGGTGAGGATGCCGCGTTAGCTACCCCCGATGCGAGGAATACCTACGCGGTCGCGCGACCTATGCGGATCGCGGAGTTCCAGGATTAGCACGCATAATGATACTATGGGCGATCGCCTTGCTTCGATCATTAGCGCCCCAGAAAAGACCAGCTTACGTTATATCTATTTTGCTCTTGTTTACGCTGCGCACTATGCGCTAAATCGTTATTCGACGTATTTGTAATTGGTTTTAAAATGTTATGATTTGAGTTCAAGATTTACGCTTCACATACTTGGTAGTTGCAGATCGACCTCTTCGGGGCGCTCATGCCGCAGTAGAGATACATCGCCGCCGATCCTCGCCATGGATCAGCTCATTGCTTTGGGAAGCTCCGCTTCTCCGAGGCTTATTGGTATAGTCCTCGTCGTAGGTACTTACATTCTGTGGTATGGCGGTGTCACGACTCAACCCGCCCGTGATCGTGACTTACCCGCACCCAAGAGACATACATCGAGTAATCGGAATATAAAACAAGACATGAAATAATATGAAGTGTAAAACAGCTTTATCTGAGAAAAGTTGCTTTACGGCATATATATATATATCTTGAATCCAACGCTTACATCTCTTTTACAAACTCGCCACAACAAGATTTCATGCACTTAAGAATGTTATAATAACAATGACGGACAGGCCCGCCATACCCCGAATGTAAGTACTACAACGACAGTGACTATACCACCGATAAGCCTCCGAGAAACGGAGCTTCCCAAACGCCGAATCATGACTCCTAAGAGCGAGGATCAACATTGGTGTACTCTACCGCGCATGAACGCAGCTCCGAAGGAGGTCGCACAGTACCAAGTATGTGAAACTGAAAATATCAGAAATGAAATCATAATAGTCTATATAAAATGTAAGACATATATGATAACCAAGTTACGATATACACACATGTAAGCAAATATGTCAAGTCGTGACTCACGCCTAAAGTTAACACTCAAATATAACCACGGGTCTCATGCCCACAATATCAATCATGCCCGTGGAATTCCTTCCTCACTGCCGGCAGTCCATGATATATAAAAACATCCAAGGACTACACATGAACACCAGGTCCCACCTGTGTCATAATAAACCGCACGGTAAGTACGAAGGCATAACCGACTACTAAAACCCACGCATCAATAATGCCATAATATCAGATCCCAAGGTCTTTCTAGACCGCCACATGATCGGCCGCCACCGCTCGCAGTATCAAATGTGCGCGTCTAATCCTGGAACTTCCCGCAGCTCCGCATAGGCCACACACATAGGCCACACACATAGGCCCGCATGAGGTATTCCCCGCATCGAGGGTAGCTACTCCCCGGCATCGTCCTGGACTCGCAGTCCGCATGGCCACATAGACCGCATGGCCATATAGACCGCACACTAACCTGGAACTCTCGTAGCTCCGCATAGGTCCCCGGGACCCGCATGAGGTATTCTCGAATCATAGTCACACAGACAGCATGAGGTATACCCCGCATCGGGGGGCAGCTTAACCCCCGGTATAACATGTCAAGAGGTGAGTGGTACAATACTAACATAACGGCTTATCGTTAAACAACATAAGCACAACAAGGGAAACCCCTTTACACAAACATCACAAGATACTAACACACGTAGCATCCTAACATGTTTACTTATCAAACCAACAAGAAAGCATTACAAGGCTATCACAAACCAACATAGTCAAGTTATTCACACAAGGTACTTTCTATTTTATGCCAACAAGTTCGGGTTTTTATCCCCAAAGTACTTCATACATTATCTCTTTAAAAAGATCCTGTTTCTTTCACAAGAGTCACACGATACCCGTAGTATTAAAATAGAGTGACAATCTTTTTAAGTAAACCAAAACAATTTCCCTTTTTAAAGACAAGTAACAACCTTCTTTTCCAAAAGTTCAAGTTTGCCTAAGTTCAAAGACTCAAGTCTCTTACTTTCAAAAGGTTTCGTAGTTCATAGTTTTAATCACTTAATAATATAATTCTCTTTTAAAACAATTTGAGAAACATATGCCTTATGTGTGAGTAGGTTATTATTGTTCATAACAATCTTATTAAAGTAGCCATGATCTAGGAAATGTAATATCATTTTGTCTCATCTTAGCTTCTATGCAGATGGAGGTTTCTACTGGTTTTAATAATACTTAATTAGTCAATACATTTCCCTTTATTAGCGCTAAAGGGTTTGTTCGATACTTATTCTCATTTCCAAATCAATATAAGGCTGCTCATAAACAATTAAGTAAACTGCCTTTTATCTCTCTTAAGTCGTTATACCTAACTTCCCATAAAGCTAGTATAACTCTTAAGCTTTTAAAACCAAGTATTACTCTTCTTTCAAAAACGATTCTTAATTCTTTTGAAATACTTCAAGATTCTTATTATTTAAAACTCAAGTCAAAAGACATCGGAGTAAAACCACGTTCAGTTAACACACGCACGCTCACCGCACTATCTATATATTCTTTTAAAATATCATGCTCAAGAGGATAGGAAGAATCACATACCTCGCGACGATTATCGACAATTAGCAAAATGCTCCACCGCTATAACCCGGCTAGCCTTGTCCACCTTTCAAGTAGAACATGCTACTCGCAGAACTTTCAACCTATAAAGGCCATATACGTCTATCAACGTCTAGACTACTCTGTAGAATATTCTAAGCAGAGGGTTCTCTATTCTATGGAAAATCGGGCAGCACTTCCCTACCCGTTAAACTACACAAGTCTACTGTAAATACATTCCTATGTAAGTACAGTTCAAACTTCTTCTTTAATATTCTTCTGATGTGATTTCAATTCAATTCTCTTCTCTTATACCATCCTTCTATATATCTTATACTCATTTCTATATAACTACAGTATGTAATTTTCAATTACAATATAAGGACAAGAGTGTTTACCTCGATAAGCCCAAAATTATCCAAGTTTAAATGTCGATCCTGAGCAACGTTTAGCTCCTACTCTGGGCGCTCCAACCCGCTCCAAACAACCCTTAGAAGTTCTAATCAACTTCTTCTTAATACTTCAACCAATTATGAAGATTTTCCTTAGGGTTTTGTTTTGTGACTGAAGGGAAGTATAGTAGTATTTCTGGGCTTTTAGTATAGGGGTAACCTTGGAATACTACAAAGTATTTGGGCCAAGGTATTTTGGAATAGTAACAATACTTGGAGAATACTTTTCTACCAAGGGGGGGGGGGTGTATTTCACGAGAACAACTCAAGGTAGGGGGGGGTGGTTTCGGCCAAGGCTTCTCAAAGGGGGAGGACTTGGACGAGAATTTCACTACAAGGGAGGGAGGGATTTTCAAGACTTAGAAGTCATTTGAGGGATGAAGAAATCCTTCAACTAAGGGGGGTATTTATAGGGCCTTCAATGGCCAAGATTAAGACAAGTGGTGGGCAAGTGGAGGGTGAAGATTTGGACAAGTGTTGTGTGGGTCCCACTTACTCATCTACCACACAAATATCCTACCAAACATTGACCAATTGTTTTAGGCCACAAAAATGAAAAAAATGTGCAAGGTGTGCCCTCCAATTCGTCCACTTTGAGGGTGACACATGTCACCCTCCCATTGGTCCAAAATATTTTATCTCTCGGAAAAATCCGCAAAAATTAAATTATTGAACACACAAAATTCCCTTACAAGGTTCGGAAAATTATCCGCCGGAAAAACAAATCTTTTTCGCTAGTTGTGCACAATTTCGTCCTTAACAAATCCGGGTTTACAAAAATCAGACGACGCCCTCACATACATACTGAAATACGGTATACAGCGGCCCCGCCCCGTCGCTGTTGTTATAACATTCGCAGAGGTCTGTAGTAATCGTGCGGCGTAGTTTGTAAAAGTGGATGTAAATCGTCGGTTCAAGTTTTATTTATATATTCGTAAAGGTAACCGCTTTGGTTAGCCTCGCTTTCTTATTTCATTATCAGATATCTTGTTTCATGTTTATGTTTTTATTTCCGCGATTTTCTCCGATGTTGTATCACTAGGTGCCCGGTAAGACACCACCGCGAGCCCGGCCCGGTCGTGACAAAAGTGGTATCGAGCGCTAATCTTCTGAAAGTGTCTCTGCATCGCATCTAGTAGAGTCTTGATTATCGGTGTGTTGCGCACCACACCTTTAATCGTGAGGCCGCAGGATATTTAGGATTGGTTTCATTCTTCTCACTCGAGATCGTGCCTTAGAGCCGTGTTATAAGTCGACTCTCCGACGATTCTTTTCACCCGCTATGCCTCTACGCAGCGCAACCGTGAGCCTCGGCGGGCAAGGCAGGAGCCGCGAGTAGAGCACGAGGGTTACCAGGCACGCCCACCATTATCCGAGATAGCGCCATTGGGGGAGTTTTGACGCCGCTAGCCCTGTGAGAGTTTAGAGCAAGAGCGTAGCTACGAGACCACGATACCGAGCCTCTAGTCCCACGCCAGAACAGAGGATATGAGTTACAAGGATACGGCCCGCTTACTAGCTAGTCCGTGGCCGAATGAGGACAGACGAGAATCGAGGTTCCAGAGTACCAAAGAGTTCACCCTAGATCCGATAGTTAAGATTTCGACTTCTGAGTCAAGCCCACCCAGTTCTATGGATCGAGAACGATGAAGATCCTCGTGAGTTTATTCGACAGCTGCAGAATGATCATGGAAAGTGATCAAAACCTTAGAGGCATTTCTTACACTTCTTGCCCTCGCATGGCGAGAGCTCGGAAGATAAAGTTATGAGGTCGAGGCGTAACGCTGACGGTTCGGGAATACAAGATGTAGTTTGACTTATCGACTCGTTATGTCCCCGTGTTAGTGGCGCATACTGAGGATAGAGTGCACCGATATGTCACAGACATGACGACATTATCAGCGTAGAGTTGTACAAGAGTAGCTCTTCACCGACATGGATATTACCCGCAGACAAAGCCACGCCAGCAGATCGAGGAACTTTGAGATCGACGGACAATCCAAGATCAGCAGTAAGAGGTCCGTAATGCAGGTCCTTTGGTAACTTTCGAGGCGACCTTCTCAGCAGCAGATCGTTATGCGCCTCCGCCAAGATGCAGTAGCCCTTCATGCACTTCGTGACGCTCGGGTATTTAGGAGTTGGTCGTAACTCCGTGGTTTCTCGTTCACAGATTGACAGTTCTAGCCACCGATTCGCTTTTCCTTAGTGTTCACTATGCGATGACGCGCCATCCCGGGAATGTCGCTTTTTGCTAGCGCTTGTTTTACTCGCGTCGCCGTGGCCATGCGAGGAGAGAATGTCCTAGTAGGAGGGATACAGTGGGATGACCTAGCCTACCAAGTCAATTGCGATTGCTGGCCTGAGAGGAAGGTGTTAGCTGCAGGAGGCCGCCTACCCTGGGATGTCCGCTGTGGTAGTGTTCTACTGGGAGTGTCGACTACTTAGATAGCTTGTTAGGCTTCATGACAACAGGCCATTTCATGAGAAATTTTCCTGACAGAGTGGCGCGATGTTACGACTCACCTTCGGATCGTATCGGTTCATTACCGTCAGAAGTTACGCGCCAAAGCAGAGTAGATTTGATCGGAGCGACAAAGTGGAAAGTGAGGCAAGAGTTACAGAGATATTTTCACCTTAAGAGACTTGTTTAGATCAAGTATGGTAGATACACGCGGAGTGCTATGTTCGGTTAGCATGTAAGTTGTGATTAGAAAATACGGGTAGTTGAAAAGGGTAAGTCCGGGGACGAAAATGGGGAGCCTTAGAATTTATAATAGTTGGGACTCGACGCAAGGCCGCCCGGTGGATGTTACGCTGGTCTTTGTCAAGTACTTGGTATGCGTGATATACATCGCGGGATAATTCCATGGGTAGTGGAGACGGAAGTGGTAGCTTTCATGACGGAATCGTAAGATTGTTCGGACGGAACGAGTTTAGTACAAAGCCGGTGTTATACCCAGATTTCCAGTATGTACGCGAGGGCGACGACGAAAGTTTAGCCTTAAAGTTTAGGTACGGGACGCTTTTTGGGCACAACTCACTTAAAGAATCGCTTTCCGACTAAACGCTTTACACAACTCGCGTAGGTAAATTCCGGCTATGTCATTTCTAATTTTTGCGGATTTTTCCGAGAGACGAAACATTTTGGATCAACGAGAGGCGACACTTGTCACCCTCTCATTGATGGACGCGCATTGAGGCCGATTGGAATAGCTATTTTGTCAAGGAGTTGGTAGGATATTTTGTGTAGTAGATAGAATGGACACTTGCCTAAATCCTCACCCTACACTTGCCTTGCACTTGGCATAATCTTCGCCATCGGGTGGCCATCCATCGACCTATAAATACCCTCTCGAGACGAAGAGTTCTTCATCCACAAATCTTCTCCAAGTCTTGAAAATCCTCCCTCTCCTCGAGCCTTTCTTCCAAACATTTCCTCCCTTTGAAGCTCGGCCGAGGCAACCCCCCAGCCTAGCCGAAACCTACCCCCCCTCCCTTGGTAGAAAAGTTGCCTTCTAGTATTGTTATAATGCCCAAAATACCCTAGCCCAAATCCCTTTGTACTTAGTAGAAGTTGTGAAGAACTTGTTACACCCCGTAACTCCAGGACATGTTTAAGAGAATGTATGTAAGGAACACAAGACTTGAAAAGGGCCGAAAGAAAGAATTGTTTTTCCGACGGGAAATCTTCCGAACGCCTAAGGAAAATGTTCGCTGTTGAGAATTGGATTCTCAAAAGGCATTATTTGAAGAGTATGGAACTCTTAACCTTATGGAAATTATTTTACTGATTTGGTCACTGGCCTACCCGAGGAATTTTACTTTTTTGGGGCCCATGAGGGTTACGTAATTTTTATGGACGAATGAGCGGGCGACACGGGGCACCCCAACAAGTTCTTGGTCGAAATTAGAGTGCGTTTAAATGGTCATTGACCACCTTGGAAGATTAGTCTTGCTAGCATGACATTGTTGACTTGTCAACTTGTCCATATAGGCTTAATCCATGTGATTTTCATCTTAGCCACCCATTTGTTTAAGTCTAAGCCATCCAATGTGTTATAAATACATACTAGTAGCAAGACAAGGTCTTGAACACTTAGAAAAAATTAGAGAACTCTTGTCCTCTTTAAGTCGCTTCTCGGCTTAGTGCCTATTCCCACTAGAAAATTTTGTAGTTTTGATCCTTTGTTCACAAGACTTTAACCCAAGGTCCCTAAGGGTATTGTAAGGATATCTCAATAGAAAGATTTCAAAAACGGCCACGTTAGTCGCAAGGCGAAAACCTGGAGCTCTTCAACTTTGAAGTCGAAATAGAAGAGGAGTTTTTCACAAGCTTCTGGGTTGCAAATAACGGATTGAACGCCAAGAAAAGGAGTTGAGTTGCTAAGGATCGACTTAGGGTTTTGGATCATTTTGAGCTTAAGCATGTAATAATTTCCGCCTTGCTATATTAATTCGAGATTTTATGTCAGAGTAGTTAGAAATGATCATGTGGATTATATTATGAAGAATGATACGTGTTATGGAATATTTGGACTGAATCCGAAAAGTTGCACGATTTAGCCTTTAAGATTGTAATTCAATTTAGTTACTAGTTTAGTCGTCGATGTTATCTAAAGAGTGGATTAAGGTGGTTATAATTGTTGTTGTTTATTACTATATAACATGCTAGACCTAAGAACTTGGATTGAAAAGGAATTGGAAAGGTTGATAAGTTGTTGCACTTTTGGCCGAATTGACATTTGTATTGTGGACTAGTTTAATGTAATTTGTGGGCGGAATTTTACACGCCCCGTTAAGGCGTGTAATCCCCTTTGGTTAGCTGATTTGTCGGGCCTTAAATGTGGCGTGTTTGGTTATTGTATTCGCCTTGAAAAAGGTGGCAAAGTATGTAGAAACAAAGGAAGTGTTGTCCGATTTTCCGTAGAATTTAGTGACTTAGCACTTAGAATATTCTACGCTCAAGCTAGAGGTTAATGGACGATATGGCCAATTTAGGTCAAGTACCAAGTATAGCGATTCTACTCAAGGATGGAATAGCTAGCAAGGTTGAAGTACTTTGGAGCTTTTTGCTACTTGTCGATAATCGTCGCGAGGTATGTGAACCTCTTCCTTCCTTTGGCATGATTCTATGTATGAAATATACATGTAGTAGTATTTCATGATTCCGCCTACTCTAGAAGTTAAGAGGTAGTTATGTTGATTTACTCTATGTAAAAGCTACGCCTAAGAAATCCTAAGTCCTTACCAAGTCTTACGGGGACGCTGCAAGAGTCGTTAGAAGTATTCGAGTCAAGTTGACTTGGCTAATTTACTGCACGAACGAGAATAAGTATCGAACAAGTCATCGCAAATAATAAAGGAAAATGTAATGACAATTAATTATGTTAAAACAAGTAGAATTCTCCATCCGCATGAAGCTAAGATAAGACAAAATTGTATTACATTTTCTAACATGGCTACTTGAATAAGATCGTTATAAATAAGTATAACGTATTCACAACGCACCAAAGTATATGTTGCTTAATTTAAAAGAGTTTACGATGAAGTCTTTAAGACTTTGAAACTTGTTTTCTTAAAAGTTAAGAGACTTGAAGTATTTTGAAAGCTATGTGATTTGATTTGAAAGTATAAGTCTCGGTTATAAAAAGAAAGAATTAGTTTAAGGCATAAAGTTAGTATGACGGCTTTATGGGAAGTTGGTTATAATAACTTTACGAGGTTAAGAGAATGGTTTTCTTCAAGAACATAAACAAGAAATGATTTGAAATAAAGAAGGCAAATTGTTTTAAAGGTACCAATGCTTAAGGTCTTAAGAAAGAAGTCACTTGATTTGTAGGTTTGAATTGTATTTCTAAAAGGTATTGTGATCTTGTCCCGAAGGTAGAGATGACTTGATACTACTTGTTAGTATCCGGGAAGTTTTATTTAAAAAGAGTCTTTCTAAAGCGAGTAGAGGTGCGAGTACGTCGGGTTAAATTCTCGGTTTTATATGACATTATCGACCCGTAGACGGGCCGGCAAGATACCTCACGCGCACTATATGACATTATCGACCCGCAGACGGGCCGGCAAGATACCCACGCGCACTATATGACATTATCGACCCGCAGACGGGCCGGCAAAGATACCTTTACGCGCACTATATGACATTATCGCACCCGCAGACGGGCCGCAAGATACCTTACGCGCACTATATGACATTATCGACCCGCAGACGGGCCGGGCAAGATACCTTTACGCGCGCACTATATGACATTATCGACCCGCAGACGGGCCGGCAAAGATACCTTACGCGCATACTATATGACATTATCGACCCGCAGACGGGCCGCAAGATACCTTTACGCGCATTATATGACATTATCGACCCAGACGGGTCGGCAAGATACCTTACGCGCACTATATGACATTATCGACCCGCATACGGGCCGCAAGATACCTTACGCGCACTATATGACATTATCGACCCAGACGGGCCGCAAAGATACCTTGTAGGCGCACTACGTGACTTTATCGCCCCCGCCGTCGGCAAGATAGGCGCCCCTCCGTAAAGAGCCTGATTAGGTTATGAAAGATAAATAAGTTAGCCGGTAATAAGCTTAATGACTTCTCCTAAGTATGTACGTAAGATATGGCTATAACTTTTAATGGAATGGAAAAGATAATGATACGCAATTAAGTTCATGTTGGTAATGACACTGCAGATCCGCATGTACTTTTATACTTGCTCACATTCTTTTGTACGCTTATGATCGCTTATCAGATTTATTTCTGCTCCATATTCGCACTGTTGCATCGACTTCTTCGGCCGCGTTCATGTCCGCAGTTTAGGTATTACGCATGGATCCGCGAGCTTAGGATCCTCGTTCAAAGATTTCGACGGGCTCCAATGTTCCGAGTTGTCACGCTATGTATATTCGTGGGTACGCGGCCTTGTCCCGCCATAAGAGGTGTTCAAATCTTAGAGGTCCGTATTCACACGCAAGGTGGATCGTTAGAATTGTAATTACATTTTTGGATAGTGTAAGCCCTTTTGGGTGATTTATATTACAGCACTTTATCGGCTTTGCCTTGGTTTTAAGAAAAAACGTGTTACTTATTTTTCCGCAGCAGCTTTATTATGTCAGATGTTTTGGTGGTGCCAAGGTAGGGCACTACCGCGCCCGGTCGGGTCGATGTAACTTCTAAGGGTTCTCGAGCTATCTGAGCGCATACCAGAGAGCTAAACTCGCTCAGAGCGACGCTTATACTTGGATAATTTTGGGCTTATCTAGGTAAATAATCTTATCCTTCTTTATAATTGTGAGAATACATACGTAGAAGTATAAGAATAAGTATAAATACTTAGAAGAATATTACGTATTTGTAATTGAATCATATCACAAGCAGGCGGTATAAAAGAAGAATAATTGAACTATACTTACATGCGACGCTTTTCACAAAGAGACTTATATAGCTCACCGGCAGGAAGTTGCCCGACTTTCCGTAGAATCGAGAACCCTCTGCTTAGAATGACTCATGCAGAGTCTAGACTTGATAGATGTCCGTGACTATTATAGTCGATTCTTCACACGACATATTCGACTCAAGTGTGGATTTTCGCAAGAAGGTATGTGATTCTTCCTAAAGCATGATATTTTAAAATATATATATAGTACGGTAGACGCATACGTGTTAATCAATAATAACTACGCAATGTCTTTGACTTAAGCCCGATTAATACTTACAGAATGTCATGACTTAAGCCCTAATAATAAAGATCTTAAAAAGTCTTTCAAAAGAATTATAAAACAGCTTTTGAAAGAATAAGAATATTTGTTTTTAAAACAAGAAGCTTAAGGGTTATACTAGCTTTACGGGAAGTTAAGTATAACGCTTAAGTTTTATAAAAAGGAACGCTTTACTTATGTGTTTATAAAAGACTTGTATTGATTTCAAAGGTATAATAAGATGGTTTTCACGAGTAGACATATCGTGATGCTACGTGTTAGTATCTTGTAACGCTTGTGTAAAGAGGTCGCCTTTACTTACGCTTATGTTGTTTAAACTATGTCGTTATGTTAGTACTATATCACTCACCTCTCGAGATGATACCGGGTTGTCGCCGACGCGGGTAGACTCAAAGCGGTCCGGGACCATGATTCGAGAATACCTACGCGTCCGTGGGACGCGAGCTACGAAAGTTCCGTGTTAGCGCGGGTTATGCCTCACGCGGACGCGGACAACGCAGTCCAGATGACGCCGAGGAGTAGCTTACCTCGATACGGGTTATACCTCACGCGCCTCATGGAGTGGCCTACGCGACTACGGAGTCCGTGATTAGGCTTGCAGAATGATAATACGGGCGAGTGGCCCGCTTCGATCATTCGAGCCTAGAAAAGACTCGCATACTACCTATTGTTGCTCTTGTTTATGATGCGGCACTATGCGCGCTACATCGTTGTTTCGCGCATATTTGTAAAATTGGTTTTAAAGTGATATGATTTCATTTAAGTACTTTACGCTTCACATACTTGGTACCTATCAGATCGACCTCCTTCGGGCCGCTCATGCCAAGCAGGTGGCAAGCAGTGCTAGATCCACATCCTGGGGATCTTTGCTTGGTGTCGTGAGCTCCATCTTCTCCGAGGCTCTACTTTGGGTACGACTCTCAGACAGATAGTTTTGTACATTCAGGTATGGCGGGCCCCGTCCCGCCATAGTTTACTTCTTTAGAGGTCCAGAGTCCTATTGTACATTTGGGATGTAATCGCAAAACTTGGGTTATATATATATGTCGAAAGGCAAACTTTTCATCGATAAACTGCTTATTTTTATAATGTTTCCTCTTGTCTTATATTCCGCTGACACTGATGTATGACTACCGTGCCCGGTAGACCAAATACTGCCCCGAACGGTCGTGACAAAAGTGGTATCGTGAGCGCTTAATCTCTGAAAGTGTCTACAGACCGTATCTAATAGAGTCTGATTATCGCGTGTTGTGCACCACACCAATAATCGTGAGGCTATAGGATATTTAGGATTGGTTTCCATTCTTCTCACCCGAGATCGTGCTTTAGAGCCGTTATAGTCGACCTCTAACGTATTCCTTTCAGAACGCTTATGCTCCACGTAGCGCAACCCGGCCCGTAACGGCAAGGCGCCGAGGAGACGCTAGCATGACACCGAGTCACGAGGCTCGTGCCCGCCTATACCCGAGACGGCGAGTTCCACGACGCCGACCCTCGTGAGGTTTAGGTCGCAGCAGCAATGAGCGAGACCACAAGATTTACACCTCCGCCCCACACCGGAGCGATGAGACGGGTTACAGAGAGACGGCCCGCCATCGCCGTAATCGTGGGCTGCATACGAGGACAGCCGACGCGTCAGCCGCCCAGCCTGGGCCGCACCCGTGGTTCACCCGAGGCGTATAGTTCGAGGCTACGAGATTTCCCGAGTCAGAGCCCGCCGTAGTTTTACGGTCGAGGTCGGAGGATGATCCGCAGGAGTTCATCCGCCGCCATGAGGATCATGCGCGGTGATCAAGGCTTCAGAGACCGAGTCCATGACCTTCGGTTCGCGACGGCCGCGTGATACCGCAATGATCGGTTTGATTCGCGAGCTTTCCCAGGAGAGCACGCACTCCAAAGCAGATGGGACGAAGCTTTCGGAGGCCTTTCTCACTAACTTTGCCTCCACGCATGAGGGTACGGGCCGATAGATTTTGTTGTTGAGGCAAAGAGGACGCACCGCTAGTGAGTACAACGCCGAAGTTCGATTCGCTGGCTCGATATGTCCCTCGCTGTAGCAGATACGGAGGACATGGTGCATCGTTACGCCACGGGCTAGATGATTATATGGCCGAAGTTCAGCGGCGTGGCTCTTCACCGCATACATGGATATTACTCAGATGCAGTGCTCACGACTTGACGCGGCGAGCGCAGAGGCCGACGAGCGACAGACGTACAGCAGGTAAGGCGCCGTGACGGGAGGGTCTTCCGTGGCTATCGTGGCGGGCGCCTCGTGAGCATTCTAGATTTGCACCACGCCCACCAGAGCACTCCGCGACCGCCCTCAAGACAAACAGAGTATTCGAGGCGCACTGGCCCTGTGGCTTCGACGCCCGTGAGCAAAGAGGTATCGCCGACGACCACCCCTCAGGGTGGCCGATGCAGAGATCCCATTACGGAAGTGTGGTACCGCTCAGAGCTTGTTACGCCAGGCCGCAGGTCACTTTGGCGGACCGTCCGACCGGTAGCGCCGGTGGTAGGCTCACCACAGGTCTGCTTTCTGCTTCGCCCCCATAGCTACACGCCCGAGGCGTGGTACTCATGGACCAGCAGGTCGCGCAGAGGTCGTGGCGCGGTCTCAGCCTAGCGGTCCTCGTAATCGCATTTATGCTCTTGTCCACCGGCAGATCGTGAGGCCTCACCGGCGTCGCCATGTACCTTATCGGGCTGGTTTGATGTGGTATGCCTTGATAGATCCCGGTTCTACTGCCCCATATATCTCCCTTATTGCTAGTAGGATAGGGATGAGCCCGAGTCCATAGACCCTTTCGAGGCAGCCAGGCCAGCCGGGTTATCTGGTAGCTCGGCGGGTATATAGGGCTTGTCCAAGGACTATTTGCGCCACGCACCAGCCGACTTGATAGAGTCGACATGACCGATTTCACGTGATCACGGTACGGATTGGCTAGCTTGCTACGCTAATGTAGACCGTCGAGAGAGTAGTACGTTCCGCATTCCCGGCGAGCCATTGTTGTGTGGAGGGGAACATCAGACGCCGAGGTAAGTTTATTTCTTACCTCAAGGCCAGGAAGACGGTGCAGGCGGTATATCTACCATCTCGCTCGTGTTTGATACCGAGGCCGCAGCGCCGCATTTTCACCGGCCCAAAGAGTCGAGTGTTCCCGCACGTGTTTCGCACGACCCCGCATCCTCCCGAGAGGAGATAGAGTTTTGTATCGACAGTTGCAGACACTCGCCTATTTCCATTCCGCCATACGTAACGGCACCCGCCGAGTTGAGAGAGTCAAGGACCACCGAGAGATTAGCCGAGAAGCGGCTTCATCGCACCTAGTGTTTCTCCCTCGGGGCGCCAGATTGTTCGCGGGAAGAAGGACGACGCCGCGCATGTGTTGATTACAAGCACCAACAAGGTGACCATTAAGAATGTATACTTCTTCCTGTGATTGATGATTTGTTCGACTGGGCCAGTGGCGCGAGATGTTTCTCCAAGATTGATCTCGTCGCTATCATCAAAAGTAGTCGAGAGGCGGATGTCCTAGGATCGCATTCGACCAGACGCATTATGAGTTCGTGGTCATGTCTGGTTGACAAATGCTCCGGGTATTCATGGATTTGATGAACCGAGTGTTCAAACCATTTTTGGACACGCTTGTGATAGTGTTCATCGATGATATTCGTTTATTCTCGCCAGAGTGAGTACGCGAGCATTCGAGGATCAGGCCGAGCTTCTCCGACCGCAGCTATACGCCAAGTTTTCCAAATGTGAGTTTTGGTTAGCTTCGTGGCTTTTCTAGGCATATTGTCGGGCCGATGGCATTCGAGTGGATACGCCAAGATCGAGGCAATGACTGCCTGCACCTACTACTCCGGCTGCAGGTTCGCAGCCTTCGGGCCTCGCAGTTATTATCGCGTTCGTAGAGAAGTTTGCTTTATCTTCGCACCATTGACTAGGCCGACTCGTATGCAGCTAAGTTTCGCGGATCGATGCAGGAGCGTGGTTTCGCTGTCAAAGAGAGACCGACGACCGCCTCGCTTTAATCTTCCGTAGGTCCAGATGGTTATGTCGGTATTGTAATGCGCCGCATCGGCCGGGACGTGTGTTGACGCAGCAGGCAGAGTTATAGCGCACGATCCCGACACTTTAAGAAACACGAGGAACTACCCCACCCATGATTTGGAGTCGCGCGTGATTCACGCCAAGATCCGAGGCACTATTTGTATGGGTTCACGTGATATTTATACAGACCACAAGAGCCTCCAAAGATATCTTCACCGCAGGAGCCGAACTTACGGCGCAGACGGTGGTTAGAGTTGCTTAAGGATTACGATGTTGATATCCCGCACCACCCGGAAGGCCAATGTCAGGCGTACGCCTTAGTCGTAGTCGGCCGGGAGCCTATCGATGTGCAGCTAGAGAGGAGGGGCATGGTTCGTGATTTGCATCGCTTAGCGAGCCTTCGTGTCCGCTTGATTCGGAGCAGCGCCGGGTTAGAGTTCGTGAGGTTGCCGAGTCTTCCATCGCCGAGAGGCGAAGAGACAACGCTCGAGGATCCGCTTGATTCAGCATCGCGACGCGCTCTTCGCGGGAAGGGTCTCGAGGTAGCACCACGGGTGCTAAGGTTTGAGGGCGTGTGTGTTCCGATGTTTCGTGACTTCGCAGTTATGTTCTAGGGAAGCACACAACGCTGCTACTCTATCCATCCGTGGTCGATCAAAATGTACCACCACCTAGATCCGTATCAGCGGACGGCTCAAAGAGGACGCCGCAGAGTTCGTAGCTCGTCCGTGGTTGCTAGCAGTGAAGGCAGAGCACCGCAGGCCCGGTGGTTTGTTACGCAGACGTAGAGATCCCGACCGAAGTGGAGGCGATCAACACGGACTTCATCACAGATCGCCTCGCACTCGCAGGAGACATGATTCTATACGGGTTATCGCCGACAGTCGACGTAAATCAGCCCACTTTCTTCTCAGACGACTTTTCTACCGAGGATTATGCCGACTTTACATCCGAGAGATCGCCGATCGCATGAGTCCCTATTTCGATCATATCGCATGCAGGAGCCCGCTTACGCCTAACTTCCGGAGGTCCTTCCGTGGCTGGGGGACGCAGTGAGCTCGAGCATCGCATTCCATCCACAGATGCACGGACAGCCGAGCGCACTATCCGCACTTCGAGGATATGTCGCGAGCCCGTGTTATCGACTTCGTGGGTAGCCGAGGATCATTTGCCTCTAGTTGAGTTTGCATATAATAATAGCTACCACTCCAAAGATTCGGGATGGCGCCATGAGGCCTTGTATGGAGGAAGTGCAGATCGCCGATAGGCTGGTTCGACGTGGGCGAGGTGCGCTAAGTGGGACCAGATTTGGTGCAGCAGTAATGGATAAGGTGAAGCTTATCCAGAGAGGTTGCCGACACCGTAGTCGCATGGTCATACGCAGATCATCATCGCCGCAGATCCGAGTTCGAGGTTGATGATTGGGTTTTCTCGGCGTCACCCACGAAGGGTGTGATGAGATTCGAAGAAAGGGAAACTCACCAAGGTACATCGGGCCCTATCGATCGTCCGCAGGTAGGCAAGGTTGCCTACGAGCTGATCCGCCGTCCGACCGAGGCAGGCATCCTGTTTCATGTTTACGCCGGCGAGATGTATCGGGATCCATCTAGGTGCATCCGATTGACGATGTCCAGTGATCGAGGGATTATCGATGGTGAGATTCCCATAGCGATAATCGATCGCCGTGTTAGTAGTCCGCGACCAAGGACGGGCTTCCACAAAGATTTTGTGGCGAACGAGCTCGTGGAGGAGATGACGTGGGAAGTCGGCGAGGACACGAGGCAGAGGTATCCTCACTTATTCCTACACCTCCGTGTAATTCACTTTCCTTGTAAATTTTTTTTCATTGGCATATATGCCTAAGTGTTGTTCTGCGGGCCGTGCGTGGCAATTGCAACCGCTTGTTATGAAGAATCTTATCGTTAATCGTCAGGGAAGGAACATTCGACTTAATGTTTCTGGCGAGGAGAATGTTATACCCGTATTTCCGCAGTATGTACGCGAGGGCGACGCATTAAAGTTTAGCCTTAAAGTTTAGGCACGGACATTTTCGGGCACAACTCACTTAAAGAATCGCTTTCCGACGAAACGCTTTACACAACTCGCGTAGGTAAATTCCGCCTGGCTCATTTCTAATTTTTATGGATTTTTCCGAGAGACGAAACATTTGGATCAACGAGAGGCTTACACTTGTCACCCTCTCATTGATGGACGCGCGCACGAGGCCGATTGGAATGGCTATTTTGTCAAGGAGTTGGTAGGATATTTTGTGTAGTAGATAGAATGGACACTTGCCTAAATCCTCACCCTACACTTGCCTTGCACTGCAAAATCTTGGCCATTGGTTGGCCATCCTCGACCTATAAATACCCTCTTGAGACGAAGAGTTCTTCATCCACAAATCTTCTCCAAGTCTTGAAAATCCTCCTCTCCTTGAGCCTTTCGGCCCAAACATTTCCTCCCTTTGAAGCTCGGCCGAGGCAACCCCCTAGCCTAGCCGAAACCTACCCCCTCCCTTGGTAGAAAAGTTGCTCTAGTATTGTTATAATGCCCAAAATACCCTAGCCCAAATCCCTTTGTACTTAGTAGAAGTTGTAAGAACTTCTATGGTTCTCGAGCTATCTGAGCGCATAAATTATGAGCTAAACCTCGCTCAGAGCGACGCTTATACTTGGATAATTTTTGGGCTTATCGAGGTAAATAATCTTATCCTTCTTTATAATTAGAGAATACATACCGTAGAAGTATAAGAATAAGTATAAATACTTAGAAGAATATTACGTATCGTAATTGAACTGCTATCACAGCAGGCGGTATAAAAGAAGAATAATCAACTATACTTACATGTGATCGCTTTCACAAGAAACTTATATAGCACACCTGCAGGGAAGTGCTCGACTTTCCGTGAGAATTGAGAACCCTCTGCTTAGAATGACCTACAGAGTAGTCTAGACTTTGATAGATGTCTGTGACTATTATAGGCTAATTCTTCCGCGCACATATTCGACTCGACAGTGGATTTTCAAGAAGGTATGTGATTCTTCCTAAAGCATGATATTTTAAAATATATATATAGTACGGTAGACGCATACGTGTTAATCGAATAATAACTACGGCAATGTCTTTTGACTTAAGCTCGATTAATACTTACGCAATGTCTCGCACTTAAGCCCAATAATAAAGATCTTAAAAAGTCTTTCAAAAGAATTATAAAACAGCTTTGAAAGAAGAAGAATATTTGTTTTTAAAACAAGAAGCTTAAGGGTTATACTAGCTTTACGGGAAGTTAAGTATAACGGCTAAGTTTTATAAAAAGGAATGCTTTACTTATGTGTTTATAAAAGACTTGTATTGATTTCAAAGGTATAATAAGATGGTTTTGACGAGTAGACATATTGTGATGCTATGTGTTAGTATCTTGTAACGCTTGTGTAAAGAGGTCATTTACTTACGCTTATGTTGTTTAAACTATGTCGTTATGTTAGTACTATATCACTCACCTCGAGATGATACCGGGTTAAGCCTCCACGCGGGTAGACTCAGCGGTCCGGGACCATGATTCGAGAATACCTCACGCGGTCCAGGGGGCCTACGCGGAGCTACGAGTTCCGTGTTAGTGTGCGGGTTATGCCTCACGCGTCTATGTGGCCACGCGACAACGAGTCCAGACGACGCCGAGGAGTAGCTACCCTCGACGCGGGTTATACCTCACGCGCCTACGCGAGTGGCCCATGCGGACTACGGAGTCCAGGATTAGGCTTGCACGATAATATGGGCGAGTGGCCCCGCTCGATCATTCGCAGCCAGAAAAGACCTCGCACGCTTTACCTATTGTTGCTCTTGTTTACGATGCACTATGCGCTACATTGGTTGTTTCGTGCATATTTGTAAAATTGGTTTTAAAGTGATATGATTTCATTTAAGTACTTTACGCTTTCACATACTTGGTACCGTCAGACCGACTTCCTGGGCCGCGCTCATGCCGCAGTAAGTGGCAAGCAGTGGTAGATCCACATCCTTAGGATCTTTGCTTTGGTGTCGTGAGCTCCATCTTCTCCGAGGCTCTACTGGGTATGATCTCCTCGTATTGTAGATAGTTTTGTACATTCAGGTATGGCGGCCCCGTCCCGCCATGGGTTTACTTCTTTAGAGGTCTGTAGTCCTATTGTACATTTGGGATGTAATCAGAAACTTGGGTTATATATATGCCAAAGGCAAGCTTTTCATCGATAAATTGTTTTATTTTTATAATGTTTCGCCTTGTCTTATGTTCCACTGACACTGATGTATGACTACTGGGTTCCTGCAGGCACTACCACGGCCCCGAACGGGTCGTGACAGCTGGTCGTTGAGGCTATATCGCGAGTCAACCCGCAACCCGAAATGTGGTAGGTCGGGCTGGCGTGGTCCCGCTTAGATGATAGGTCACGGCGGTGTTAAGCCCAAGTTAGGAAACCATCGTGACGAAGTTCGTGGACGCGTCGACCAAAGAGTCGGCCGACGAGGTCACCATCTTGTCTTTCGCCAGATCGCTTACTCGGCGAGGTTACGCGAGATGTTGTATATCGTAGCGTCAGGCGTCGCACGGTTCCTACTTTATTTTATGGCAGCAATGAGCCCGCTTACGGCTATTTCTTTTTGGGAGGTTTTACCAAAGTGGTTAGGAACTCGCTGAGTCTCGTGATTGCATTCACCCTCGGCCGACGGACGAACAACGCGCTTTATCCGCATATCTGAGGATAGGTTACGGATGGTGTTTTAATTTCGCGGTAATGCGAGGATTATTTGCCTCTTGCTGAGCGAGTATTATACTAGCTACCATTTCAGATTCGACGGTGCCTTACGGCCTTGTATGGACGGAAGTGTAGGTCACGGCCGATTGGTTCTGATGTTGGCAAGGTTCAGATAGTTGGTCCCTACTTATTTCACAGGACGCGGATAAGGTGTTTATCCAGCAGGTTATTAGCACTCGAGTCAACAGAGTCGTGGATAATCGGCCGACACTGGAGTTCAAAGCCGACGCTGGGTCTTCAAGGAACCACCTTGGCGGTGTGACGAGATTTGGAAAGCAGGGAAACTTAGCCGAGGTACTTTGGGCATTTTCGTAGGTTGTAGAATAGGCCAGTTGCCTTTATGTTAGCACCGCCGTCCGACTTGTGAGGCAAGACGTCCGTATTCCATGTTGCTATGTTTCCAAGAGTATCTGACATCCTCCGCAGTGTTCCCGCTAACGATGACCAAGTTAGAGATAGTAACCCCAGATTTTGACATCAAGCAATGACAGTAAATGTGGTAAGTATATTAGAAAGAGTTCGAGGCATTAAAAGGTACAATGAGTGCTAAGGAAGCAGCATGTGTTATGAGAATAGAAGTGATCATTTCGTGTGAAGAAAGCATCATTTGGACCATAGGTGGAGCTAATGGTATTGTTATACGATTAGAGGTGATTCATCGCCGCTTGGATACGAGTTTTTGCGCCAGATGTGGTATTATGGCCACATGGCATAATCGGTTCCGTAAGATAAGAGTGGAGACTATACCGGCTGGTATGTTCGAGGTTTAGCAGAAACATTCGGACGAATGTTTCTGGGGGGAAGAATGTTACACCCCGTAGTTCCGTGGTATGTATACGAGGACGCACGAGAATACGCACAGAAAAATTGGAAAGGAAGAAAGACGTGATTTTTCGACTAAAAGTTTCCTGATTTTGTGAAGGAAAAAGGTTCGTTAACGGGAATTGATTCAGATTTGGTATTTGGACTTTTAGAATATTTGAGTATTATGGAATTTTATTTCCGAATTGGTCACGCTGGGCCCACTTGAAAATTTACTGGCTTTTGCCGGGGCCCACTTTATTTTCGGATTTTTGGCATTCCTGATATTTTCTAAGATGAAATATTTTGGACGAGTAGGGGCGACACGTGTCACCCCGTGGCCATGTTGGCCGAATGGAGAAGGACAAGTCAGACGCTTTAAAGCGACAAGTTGGCCCATTTTGCGCGCCACTTGTCCCATTTTTGTGGTAGCTAAATGGTTGGCCAACTACCCACACACATGTACCCCATCCTCACCACACACTTGCCTAGATCTTCGCCATTGATTTTCCTATAAATACCCCAATCGATTTCAAGACTTCTTCATCCACTTAAATGTTTCTAAGTCACAAAATCCTCCTCTCTCGGTAGCTCTCGTCCGAATCCCCTTGGTAGAAAAATTCTTCAAGTGTTGGTATAGTCCCAAATACCTTAGCCTAGTATTCCTAGTAGTTTTCCAAAGTTATTTCAAATATTAAGAGTCTTAAATACTACTTTATTCCTTTAGTCGCAAAAACGGCTCCTAGAAAAATCTTCATAGCTTAGATGAAGTGTTAAGAGGTTGTTTAGAAACTTCTAAGGGTTGCTTGGAGCGGGTTGAAGCGTAAGGATTCGGAGCTAAACGCTGCTCAGATCGACTTATTATCTTGGATAATTTTGGGTTTATCGAGGTAATGATCTTTGTCCCCTATTGTAATCGATATTACATGTTGTAGTAATGTATAATGAGTATACTATATGTAGAATGAATATGGATAAGAATTGAATTGTATTTACAAGAGAATTGTACACGCCCTGTTAGACGTGTAACCCCCGGGATTGTTAGTTCGCAGCAGCCTCGTTGTATGAGGAGATTTACGTGGTCATGTGGAGGCGTCGCAATTTTCCGTAGAATAAGGAATCTTGTATCTAGAATTATTCTACGAAAGAGATCTAGAGGTTGATAGACGCTTTGTGGCCTTTATACGTCAAGTACTACGAGCAGCGATTCTACTCAAGGTGGAAAAGGCAGCAAGGTTAGAGTACTTGGAGCGCTTTGCTAATTGTCGATAATCGCCGCGAGGTATGTGAACCTCTTCCTATCCTTTCTAGCATGATATTTGTGAAATATATTTAGTGCGTAGACGACGGTGTTTAAAGGAAGTTGATTTTCCTTTTGTGTCCTTGACTTGATTCCAAAGTTGCTGACTTGTTATGAAATATTAAGGACTTGAATTATGTTAAAAGTTGTAAAACCTCACCACGAGCAATGGGCGTGGTCTTTTAAAGAATAAAGTCATCTTGATTTAAAATAAGAATGGTTTTATCATTGGATTTAAAATGATAACTTGACTTATAAACAACTTGATTTTGGGAAAGGAGAAGTAACTTGATTTAAAGGTATAGGTTACTTGTTTTTAAAAGAGTAACACACTTGGTGTAAAAAGTATATTGCTACTTGACTTTTAAAGGAAAAAGTTCCTTTGTTTTAAAGGAAGGTATGGTTTTGTCTTAAGATTGGTTTAAAAATAAGGTATGGAAATTGTTTTGGTTTTACTTTGATGTCTTTTGACTCGAGTTTTAAATAATAAGAATCTTGAAGTATTTCAAAAGAGTTATGAATCATTTTTGAAAGAAAAGAAATACGTGGTTTTAAAAGGAACGATTTACTTATTTGTTTATGAAAGTCTTGTATTGATTTCTGGAAAGTGTAGTAAGATGGTTTGATAAGTAAACATGTTACGATGCTACGGGTGTTAGTGTCTTGTGATGCTTGTGCGGCGGGTTATTCTTGTTGTGCTTACGTTGTTAAACGATAAGCCCGCCAGATCGCTATTATATCACATACCGACTTGTTATGACGCTCGGGCTTGCCACCGATGCGAGGAATACCTACGCGGTCCGCGTGACCTATGCGCGAGTCGCGGAGTTCCGTGATTGATCATTCCGTGTTATCCCGACGCGGCGAGTGCCTCACGCGGCTCATGCGTGACTACGCGACTTCGGGGTCCGCGAGGATGCCGCGTTAGCTACCCCGATGCGGCGAATACCTCACGCTGGTTTGCGGACACGCGGATCGCGGAGTTCCGTGATTAGCACGATAATGATACTATGGGAGATCGCCTTGCTTCGATCATTAGCGCCTAGAAAAGCACGCCACGCTATATCTATTTTGCTCTTGTTTGCGCCGCGCACTATATGCAGTTAAATTGGTTATTCGTACGTATTTGTAATTGGTTTTAAAATGTTATGATTTGAGTTCAATACTTTACAGTTTCACATACTTGGTACCGCCAGATCGACTCTCCTTCGGGGTCATGCTCATGCCGCAGTAGAGATACACCGCCGCCGATCCTCGCCATAGGATCACAGCTCAGCTTGGGAAGCTCCGCTTCTCCCGAGGCTTATTCGCATAGTCCCCGTCGTGTACTTACATTCTGTGGTACGCGGCCCCGCCCCGCCGCTGTTGTTATAACATTCGTAGAGGTCCGTAGTAATCGCGCGCAGTTTGTAAAAGGATGTAATCGTCGTTCAAGTTTTATTTATATATTCGTAAAGGTAACCGCTTTGGTTAGCCTGCTTTCTTATTTCATTATCAGATATCTTGTTTCATGTGTATGTTTTTATTTCCGCCGATTTTCTCGATGTCAGATCACTAGTGGTGCCCGTTAAGGCACCATGCCCGGCCCGGGCCGTCATGACACTTAATCATACAGTTCATTCATGCAGTATTGTCACGACCCATTCCGGCCCGTGGATCGTGCTCATCGGCACCCAAGTAGTCATACATCGTAGTAATCACTGAATATAAAACAAGACATGAAACAGCTTTATAAAATAAGACACGCTTTACGTGAATAAACGTCGCTTTCGCATATATATATAAACAGGTTTAGCAGCTACATCCGACAATCGCATAACATGACTACGCACTTAAGGAAATAAACAACTATGGCGACAGTGGCCCCGCCATACCTCGATCAGATAAAACTATCTATAACAGTGAGATCATACCTAAAAGTAGAGCTCTCCTATAAGACGGAGCTCCCGACACCAACGCAAGAGATCCTAAGGACGTGGATCTAGCACTGCCGCTCTTACCGCGCATGAACGCAGCCTCGGGCGAGGTCGCATAACAGTACTAAGTATGTGAAATCAGAAAGTACTTAAATGAAATCATAACACTTTAAAACCAATTTTACAAAAATGCACGAAACAACAAATGAATCGCACATAGTGCCATATCATAAACAAGAGCAACAATAGTAAATCGTAATAGGTCTTTTCTAGGCCGAATGATCGTAGCAGGACACTCGCCCATATTATCATTCCCGCAAGCCTAACTCGACTCGAGTCCGCATAGGCCACTCACATAGGCCCGCATGCAGGTATAACCCCGCATCGAGGTGGCTACCTCAGCAACGCCCCGACTCGCTGTCCGCACGGCCACATAGACCGCACGAGGCATAACCCCGCATACTAACTCGAACTCTCGTAGCCCGCATAGGCCCCCGACCCGCATGAGGTATTCTCAATCACGGTCCTGCACTCTCCCGAGTCTACCCCGCACGGAGGCGCTTTAACCCCTGTATCATCTCAAGAGGCGAGTGATATAGTACTAACACAACATCTTATAGTTCAAACAACATAAGCATAAGTAAGATCGACTTCTTTACACAAACGTTACAAGATACTAACACATAGCATCACAATATGTCTACTCACCAAAACCATCTTATTATACCTTTCGTAAATAAATACAAGTCTTTTATAAAACACATAAGTAAACTGTTCCTTTTTATAAAACTTAAGCCGTTATACTTAACTTCCCATAAAGCTAGTATAACCCTTAAGCTTTTTGTTTTAAAAACAACTATTCTTCTTCTTTCAACACTGTGTTATAATTCTTTTGAAAGACTTTAAGATCTTTTATTATTCAAAGCTTAAGTCTCAAGACATTGCCGTAAGTATTATTCAAAGCTTAAGTCGAAAGACATTGTCGTAGTTATTATTCGCTTAACACATGTACGCCTACCGCACTATATATATATTTAAAATATCATGCTTTAGTAAGAATCACATATCTTCTCTAAATCCACCGCCAAGTCGAATATGTCGCGCGCAGAGAATCACCATAATAGTCACGCACATCTATCAAAGTCTAGACTACTCAGAGGTCATTCTAAACAGAGGGTTCATAATTCTACTGAAAGTCGGGCAGACTTCCTACCCATGAGCTATATAAGTCCACCGTGAAAACAAATTCCCATGTAAGTATAGTTCAATTATTCTTCTTTAAACCCTTCTACTGTGATAACAGCTCAATTCTATTCTCAGAGTAAACTTCTAAGTATTTATACTTATTCATATACTTCTACAAAGATGTATTCTCTAATTACAAAGTAGGTTAGGATTATTTACCTCGTAAGCCCAATAATATCCTAGATAAAAGTCGCTACTGAGCAAGGTTTAGCTCCTAAGTTGTACGCTCCCAGAGCTCCAAGAAAACCTGAAGTTCTTCACAACTTCTACTAAGGACTATGGATTTGGGCTAGGTATTTTGGGCATTATAACAATACTAGAAGGCAACTTTTCTACCAAGGGAGGGGGTAGATTTCGGCAGGCTAGGGGAGGGGTTGCCTCGCCAAGCTCACTCAAAAGGGGTGTGTTGACTAAAAGGCTACAAGGGAGAGGAAGGATTTTCAAGACTTGAATGGAATTTGTGGATGAAGAACTCTTCATCTTGGGGGTATTTATAGGTCAAGAAGTGGCCAACCAAGGGCCAAGATGATGCCAAGTGCAAGGCGCGTAGGTGAAGATTTAGGCAAGTGTCCATACACAAAATATCCTACCAACTCCTTGATTGTGCAAAGGCACAAAAACGTACCATACTTTGTCCAATTCGGCCCAACGGACGCATTTCAAGTCCATCAATCGGAGGTGACAAGTGTCGCCTCCCGTTGGTCCAAAAATGTTTCGCCTCTGGAAAAATCCGCAAAAATTAGAAATGGCATAGCCGAATTTACCCTACGAAAGTCGTGGAAACGCTTGTTAAAACGATTCTTTTAGCGAGTCAGGCACAATTTTCGAACTTGGCCTAACTTTAAGGCTAAACTTTCATACGCACGCCTCACGCATATACTCCGAAATACGGGTATAACATTCTCCTCCTTAGAAACATTCGCCCGAATGTTCCTTCCCAAGACAGCTTAATCTGTAAGATTCTTCATAACTTAAACACTGTGAACGCCACACACGCCACGTAACAACACTTAGGCATAAACGATAATGAAGATTTACAAGTAGGAAAGTGAATTACCCGAGGTGCTGGGAAATAGGTGAGGATACTTCTCGCTTCATGTCTTCCTCGGCTTCCCATGTCATCTCCTCTCGAGCTCGCTCCGCCACAAGACTTTGACGAAGCCACGCCCTTCGTCCGCAGACGCCTAACTCGACGATCGACTATCGCATGGAATCTCTCATACGATAACCCCCACACGGACATCGCCAACGGGTGTACCCTAGATGGATCCTCGATACATCTCCTCAAAGATAGATACGTGAAAACCGGATGCACTACCTCCGTGACGGACGGCAGATCCAACTCATAGAAACCTTGCCTACCTCGCGACAATCAAACGCCCAATGTACTGGCCGAGTTTCTTCTTCCGAATCTCATCACACCTTCATGGGTGACACCTTTAGGAAAACCCAATCATGAACTCGAACTCAAGATGCCGACGACGATGATCCGTGATATGACTTCGGCCGACTCGAGCCGCAATAGCCGCCTTCGGATAAGCTTCACTCATCCATCGCCACGCACCAAATCTGGTCCCACTAATCGCACTCGCCACATCGAACCAGCCTATAGGCGATCCGCACTTCCTCCCATACAAGGCCTCATAAGGCGCCATCCAATACCGAGTGGTAGCTATTATTATACGCGAACTCAACTAGAGGCAAATGATCCTCCCAACTACCACTCGGTCAATAACAGCTCGCAAAGATATCCTCAAGCAGTCCGGATAGTGCGCTCGCCCGTCCGTCTGCTCGTGGATGAAATGCAGATTCAGCTCACCGCCCCTAAACTCCTCGGAAGGACTCTGTTAGCCGTAACCGGGCTCTCTCGAGCATGATCGGGCAGGACTCCACGCACCGACGATCTCTGATGTAAAGTCCGCATAATCTCAGCCGGTGTCATCCTCGACGGAAGAAAGTGGGCTGATTTCACACCACAACGATAACCCATATAGAATCATGTCTCCTCCGAGCGCGAGGTAATCCTGATGAAGTCCGTTGATCACCTCCCACTTCCGTGTCGGATCTCTATCGTCAGAATAAACCACCGTGCCTCGTGCTCTACCTTACCGCCGACAACACGCATCGACCTACGAACTCGCAACGCCCTCTTCAAGCCATCCCACCAATACACGTATCTAAGGTCGTGGTACATCTTCGTCGACTTCGACGGATAGAGTAACGCCGCTACCGCAGGCTTCCCCAAGAACTCGCCAAGTCCTAAAACATCCGAACACACAACCGCCTCAAACCTTAGCACCCCATCAAAGTGCTACCAAAAGGACCCTTGCCTCACGAAGAGTCAGATCACGATAACGTGTCAAAATCGATCTCGAATCGCCGCCTCTTCACCTCCTCGACGTACGGAAGACTGCAACCTCACGAACTCGAACCCCACCGCTATCGTAATCAATCAAACGACACCAAGGCTCGCTAATCGATGCAAATCACGAACCATGTCCTCCTCTCTAGCCGCACATCCGATAGGCTCCCATCGACCTACGACTAAGAGCATCCGCCACAATATCGCCTTCCCGTGGTACAGATATCAACGCCGTAATCCTTAAGCAACTCTAACCACCGCCTCGCCAGAAGTTCACTCTCCTCCGCCAAGATATACCGAGGCTCTTGTGGTTCAGATAAATATCCACGGAACCCCATACAAATAGTGCCTCCGCATCTTCAAAGCGTGAATCACCGCCGCCACCCAAATCACGCTGGGTAGTTCCTCTCGTTTTCTTAAGCCGCTGACGCTGACGCTTATAACTCGCCTCACAGCATCAACACACATCCCAACCCGATGCTTGGGCGATCACAATACACCACGAAACCATCCGACCTCGTGAAGAGTAAGAACGGGCGCCGCCTCTCTTTCAAGAATAGAAACCCCGCCACAAGCATCACCATCAAAATTGGCCGCTTCGAGTCACTCCTAGTCAACGGTGCGTAGATAGAAGCAAACTTCTACGAACCGATAATAACTCGCAAGGCCCGTAAAATCGCGAACCTCACGGAGTAGTAGGTCTAGGCCAACTCCGATCGCTTCGATCTTCGCCGATTCACCAATACCATCACCCACAATATGCCCAAGAAAAGCCACCGGTTAACCAAAACTCACATTTGGAAAACTTGGCGCATAACCGGCCGTCCCGAGAATCACAAGACAGCCTCAAATGCCCGCATGCTCCCGCCTCCGAGCGAGAATAAACCAAGATATCATCAATGAACACTATCACAAACGTGTCCAAAATGGTTTGAACACTCGCTCATCAAATCCATGAATACCGCGAGCATCGTCAACCCAAAAGACATAACCCCGAACTCATAATGCCCGCATCGAGTCCGAATGCACCTGTGGACATCCACCTCTCTCGACTAACGTGAAGATAGCCCGATCGCAGATCAATCTGAGAAACATCTCGCGCTCGCAATCGTCGAACAAATCATCAATCCCGGAAGGGTATTCGTTTAATGGTCACCTTGTTCACCGCTCAGAAGTCAACACATGCGCAGCTGGCCCCGCCCTTCTTCTTCACGAACAATACCGCGCTTCTGTGAGAAACACTAGGTCCGATAAAACCTTTCTCCAAAGAAATCTCTCACCGTCCTTCACTTCTCAACTCAGTGCCATTCTCAGATGGCGGAATGGAAATAGCCGAGTGTCCGCAATATGTCTATACAAAACTCAATCTCCTCTCAGAGGATACCTTGTCACGACCCTTTCTCGGCCCGTGGATCGTGCCTTACCCTGACACCCAAGTAGTCATACATCGTAGAAATCAGCGGAATATAAACAACCAAGATATGAAACAAGATAAATAAGACACGCTGGAAAAGTCGCTGATACATATATAATTACCCAAAATGAACAGCTACATCCCAACCTTACAACAGTCTACATGCACTTCTAAGAGTTTAAAACAACAATGGCGGGACAGGCCCCGCCATACCCCGAATGCAAATATCTACAACGACAGGGGACCATACTAAAATGCTAAGCCTCCGAGAAACTGAGTTTTTCCAACGTCAAACGGTGATCCTAAGAACGGGATCAACAGAGAGTACCTTTACTCGCAGATGAACGCAGCCCCGGGCGAGGTCGCATAACGGTACCAAGTATGTGAAATCAAAATATCAGAAATGAAATCATAGTAGTCTATATAAAGCAGGAGACATGTATGATAACCAAAAGCTACAATTCACAATAAATAAGCAGTCATGTCAAATCAGGGACTCATGCCCTCAAAGTCATCACTCAAACCGTACGGGGTAAGTACGAAGGCATAACCGACTACTAAAACCCACAGTACAAACAAGGTCGTAAATCAGATTACATGAGATCTCGCCTGCATCGCCACATGATCAAAGCCGCCACTCGCTCGCATTATCTAATGCGCGCTTCAGCCTCGAACTTCCCAGAGCCCGCACGGGCCACCCAATGGCCCGCATGAGGTATTCCCGCGATCGAGGGTAGCTACTCCCGCAGCTGCCTCGACTCACCGTCCGCATGGCCACAAAGACCGCATGACCACAAGGGCCGTGATACTAACTCGAACTCTCGCAGCCCGCATAGGCCATACTGCACTGCATAAGGTATTCTCGAATCATAGTCCATCGACCACCGAAGTCTACCCCGCACGGAGGGCGCTTAATCCCTAATCATCTCAAGAGATGAATGATGTATAATACTAACATTACACTTATCGTTAAACAACCTAAGCACAACAAGGAAAACCTCTTTACACAAACATCACAAGATACTAACTCACGAAGATCCTAACATGTTTACTTATCAAGTCAACAAGAAAGTATTACAAGACTATCACAAATCAATACAATCAAGTTATTCACACAAGGTACTTTCTACATTATGTTAACAAGTTCGGCTTTTAGCCCCAAAGTACTTCATGTATTACTCTTTAAAAGATCCGCTTCTTTCACAAAAGTCACACAATACCCGTAGTATAAAAATAGAGTAATTATCTTAAGTAAATTAAAACACTTTTCTTTGTAAAATCAAGTAACAACATTCTTTCCTAACGCTCAAGTTTGCCTAATTTCATTTACTCAAGTTTCTCATTTTCGAAAGGTTTTGTAGTTCATAGTTTTAATCCTTTAAAACAATTTGAGAAACATATACCTTATGTGAAGTAGGTTATTATTGTTCATAACAATCTTATTACATAAAGAAATGCATGATCTAGAAATGTAATATCATTTTGTCTCATCTTAGCTCCTACGCAGATGAAGTTTCTACCGGTTTTAATAATACTTTATTAGTCAAAACATTTCCTTTTATTACGCCGTGGTTTGTTCGACATTCATTCTCGATTGGTAAAACATCATTCCTTTTGAAACCAAAAATACTATTTACTCAATGAACGAGGTTTCACACTTTTTCACATTAGTATAATTAAGTCAAGTCTCTTATTTTCTTAAATCATTAAATCATTCTTTTTATCACTCTTAAGCCGTTATACCTAACTTCCCATAAAGCTAGTATAACTCTTAAGCTTTTAAAACCAAGTGTTACACTTCTTTCAAAAAGGTTTCTTAATTCTTTTGAACTACTTCAAGATCTTTATTATTCAGCTTAAGTCGAAAGACATTGCCAGAGTTATTATTCAGCTTAAGTCCGAGGACATTGCCGTAGTTATTATTCGCTTAAGTCCAAGACATTGCCGTAATTATTATTCGCTTAATACACGCACGCTCACCGCATTATATACATATTCTTTAAAATATCATGCTCAAGAGGATAGAAGAATCACATACCTTCTCGCGAAATCCACCGCCAAGTCAATATGTCGCGCAGAGAATCGACCTATAATACCAACACGCCTATCAACGCCTAGATCAGATCAGCATAAAGCTCTAAGCAGAGGGTTCGCTATTCTACGGAAAATCGGCAAAGACTTCCTACCCTGAGCTACTCAAGTTCATCGAATACACCCCATGTAAGCAGCTTCTATTATTCTTCTTTAAACCCTTCATCGTGATATCGCTCAATTCTATTCTTCAAGATCCTTCTAAGTATTAATACTAATTCCTATACTTCTACAAAGATGTATATTCTAATTACAAATGGAGGATAAGGTTATTTACCCTGTGAAGCCCAATAATATCCTAGATAAAAGTCGCACCGAGCAAGGTTTAACTCCTATGTCAGACGCTCCCAGAGCTCCAAGAAAACCTGTAAGTTCTTCACAACTTCTACTAAGGACTATGGGATTTGGGCTAGGTATTTTGGGCATTATAACAATACTGTAAGACAACTTTTCAACCAAGGGAGGGGGGTAGGTTTCGGCCAGGCTAGGGGGTAGCTCTGCCAGAGCTTCAAAGGGAGCGTGTGTTTGGACGAAACAACAAGAGGAGAGAGGAGGATTTGAGACTTAGAAAGATCGCTCAATTTGGTGATTTAATAACTCATCAACACGGGTATTTATAGTCGGGACGGCCAACCAAGGGCCAAGACGGTGCCAAGTGCAAGGCAAGTGTAGGGTGAGGATTTAGGCAAGTGTCCTTGGCCAACTTGCACACAAAATATCCTACCAACTACATGATACGAACGGCCATCCATTTGGCCCTAATGCCGGTAACATCCATCAACGAGAGGCGACAAGTGTCGCCTCTCGCTGGTCCAACGTTGGCGCCTCTCTAAAAATCCGCAAAATTAGAAATGGCATAGCCGAATTTATCCTACGCGAGTTCAGGAAACGCTTCGCGAAAAACCACTTAATCCGCAGGCACAAAGTGAAATCGCCCAAGCCAACCAGGGGGTGACACGGTCGCCTCCTACTGGCCCAAAATATTTCATCTTCCAAAATATCCACAATGGCCAAAATCTCAAAACAAAGGGCCCCACAAAATCAGAATTTTCTCCCGTGGGCCCCACGTGACCATTTCTCAAAATAAAATTCCATAATTCTCTAATATTCCAAGAAGTCCGAATACCAAATCTGGGAATCCAATTCCCATTAACGAACCTTTTTCCTTCACAAAAACCGGAAACTTTTCCGTGGAAAAAAATCACCTCTTTCTTTCTTTCCAAAATTTCTGTCGTATACTCGTACGTACATCCTCACATACATACCCTGAAATTACGGGGTATAACATTCTCCCATCCTTAGAAACATTCGTCCCGAATGTTCCTTCTAAGTCTCAAAACAAACAGCGCCAAGATAGTCCTCACCGCTATACTTACTAAACAACCATGCCACACCTGGCCACAACACAACAAGCGCACATACTTATCTCCAAGTCCACGAGGAATCACCTCTATCACAAAAGCTCCTACTCGAGGTCTAAAAAGATACTCCCTTCGCACCTACTCTTTACAAACGAAATGATCACACCTAAGCCTGTAATACATGCTCGCTTCTTCCTTTACTCGTCGTGATACCACTTTTGTCACTTTGTCGCGAGCCTTGCTCCGACGACCCAACAAATGGTACCGCCGCTGGCGATCCTCGAGGCATGCCCACGGCCCTTCTCGTGACGTGCCATACGGAGAGCCACTTGTTCGCATGTTCCTGCGGTAGAGGCTCGCCTCTTATACGCCACCAAGTCCAAACATCGCCCGAGCGATCACGACACCGAGATTCACCCGAAGTTCCTAACCTTGCTCGGTAACTCTTCCGTAAAAGAAACACCGCAACTTGACTCCATCGTTCGCCAAAAGGGCGAAGGTAGGCACCTGCGGCACTTACACCCTTCCCGAAATAATCATCTCGCAACTTACTACCGAGTACACCGCTTGACTAAAAGATAAGACGTTGACCCCATCGCCCGACATCGGTCGAACACATCCACGTAACTCGCATAATGGTTAACTAAACTCGGCCTAACACCTCGTGGTCCTAACACAAAGCGACCACCACAACCGACCCCATCACCAAACAGGCTGGTCGACCGCAACACGGCCTCAACCCACCCAAGAACGCCAAGAAACACTAGCTCCCGATTCGAACAATCTCACTAATCACGTTATTTAAAACCTAGCGGTCTTCTAAGCTCAACTACCCTCTTTCATTTCACAACACTCGTGGATTCATCCCACAAAAATATCTCACGATACTATGCACCTCGAGCAATGGTCAAACACGGCATAATTCTTTTACCAAAGACGGCTCGCCTCTACGGTCCCTACGATACATTCTAAGGCTCCCACTTTCTATCCCCAATCTTTCCCGATTAACTAATCATGATTCCCAATCACGCTTAACACAATGCTATCCGAAAATAATACTTAAGATATTTGCATCATCATACATACAAATCTCTAGAGGGTTAAGGATATACCAGATTCACGCCAGACTTCCCTAGGTTGTTCTAATCAAACCCCGCCGCGCATACCGGGAAGGTGATTTAACTATCCACCGATCCCGGGTCGAGTCCCTACATCCCCGCCAACTCGTTGGACAATTTCGCAAATGGCCCCGCTGGCCGCAAACATAACAAGTCGACGCAGGCACGACACTTCACGACGACATCGACCACAACGCCACACCGAGCGGGGTGGCCTCGCTAACACCCTCCTCTCAACCATCGCATCCACAATCGATCCGTAGGCCGAGCCTTCCTACTTGCATCCTTCCTCATAGAACATTCTCGCCATACGGCCCTCGACACGCAAGAAAACAAGCAAGAGAAAGACGGCACTTCCCGATTTACGCCGCTACATCGCGGAACACCGAGGAAAATCAACCTCGCGAGGACACTGCATCGGGCGGAGGCGCATGTCTAATTGGCCGAGGCGGTTCACCTCGAGAGTTACCAAATGATCCCGCCAATCGGGCCTCTTCTCACGATCTTGTTTAACTGGCCGATTCTACCTCTCTCACTTCACGCACATAATCTCGAACGCAAGCCCGCTCGCTCTCGATCAAGAGCTACTCCTCACAACCCTTTCTTAGATAAGCATCAATATCCTTGGTATACCGGCATACATAAAATACTCGCCGCCAAGTCCTCGCTAGTAACAGGCCGCCTCCTTCCAATCCATATTTTCTCGCCTGTGTCGTAACTGAAAGTCCAGATGTCACGGCCGCAGCAGGAATCGCCGCCAGGTACAAACTCGCCGCCGGGCGACGCCTCGTAACTCCTCGCATTTAAGCATCACCTCAGTGATGATTGGGCCTGTGGCTCTTCTAAATCTCTCAGATTTACTCGCAGCCTCCTTCACGCTTCGCTCTTCGGGCCCGAAGTTCGCGCGAGGCATAATCGTAAAGGAAAGGAATACGTTAGAGGGTCCAACTTATAACACGCCTCTAAAGCACGATCTCAGAGTGAGAAGAATGGAAACCAAATCCTAAATATCCTATAGCCTCGACATTGGTGTGGTGCACAACACACCGATAATCAAGACTTACTAGATACGGTCTAGACACTTTCCGAGGATTAATCGCTTCGATACCACTTTTGTCACGACTGCCCGGCCCGTGGATCGTGCCTTACCCGACACCCAAGTAGTCATACATCGAGAAATCACGAATATAAAACAACCAAGATATGAAACAAGATAAATAAGACACGCTGGAAAAGTCGCTTTCTGCATACATATATAATTACCCAAAATGAACAGCTATATCCCAACCTTACAACAGTCTCATGCACTCTAAGAGTTTAAATAACAATGGCGACAGTTCCCGCCATACCCCAATGCAAATATCTACAACGACAGTGGACCATACTAAAATGCTAAGCCTCCGAGAAACGAGTTTTTCCAACGCCAAACGGTGATCCTAAGAACGGATCAAAGAGTAGAGTACTTTACTCGCAGATGAACGCAGCCTCCAAGGAGGTCAAGATAACGGTACCAAGTATGTGAAATCAAAATATCAGAATGAAATCATAGTAGTCTATATAAAGCAGGAGACATGTATGATAACCAAAAGCTACAATTCACAATAAATAAGCAGTCATGTCAAATCAGGGACTCATGCCCTCAAAGTCATCACTCAAACCGCACGGTAAGTACGGCGCATAACCGACTACTAAAACCTACAAGATAAACAAGCGTCAGAATCAGATTACGAGATCTCGCCTGCATCGCCACATGATCAAAGCCGCCACTCGCTCGCAGATCTAATGCGCGCTTCAGCCCTCGAACTTCCCGTAGCCCGCACGGGCCACCCAACGGCCCGCATGAGGTATTCCCCGCATCGAGGGTAGCTACTCCTGCAGCCGCCCCGACTCACCGTCCGCATGGCCACAAAGACCGCATGACCACAAGGGCCGTGATACTAACTCCGAACTCTCAGCCTCCAAGATAAAGCCATACTGCACCGCATAAGGTATTCTCAATCATAGGTCCATCGACCCGCCTGAGTCTACCCCCAGACGGAGGGCGCTTAACTCTAATCATCTCAAGAGATGAATGATGTATAATACTAACATTACAGCTTATAGTTAAACTACCTAAGCACAACAAGGGATAACCTGTTTACACAAACATCACAAGATACTAACTCACGTGAAGATCCTAACATGTTTACTTATCAAGTCAACAAGAAAGTATTACAAGACTATCACAAATCAATACAATCAAGTTATTCACACAAGGTACTTTCTACATTATGTTAACAAGTTCGGGTTTTTAGCCCAAAAGTACTTCATGTATTACTTTAAAAGATCCGCTTCTTTCACAAAAGTCACACAATACCCGTGAGTATAAAAATAGAGTAATTATCTTTCAAGTAAATTAAAACACTTTTCTTTGTAAAATCAAGTAACAACATTCTTTTCCTAACGCTCAAGTTTGCCTAATTTCAATTACTCAAGTTTCTCATTTTCAAAGGTTTTGTAGTTCATAGTTTTAACTTTAAAATAATTTGAGAAACATATACCTTATGTGTGAGTAGGTTATTATTGTTCATAACAATCTTATTACAGCAGCCATGATCTAGGAAATGTAATATCATTTTGTCTCATCTTAGCTCCTATGCAGATGGAAGTTTCTACTGGTTTTAATAATACTTTATTAGTCAAAACATTTCCTTTTATTAGCGCTGCTGTGGTTTGTTCGACATTCATTCTGATTGGTAAAACACCATTCCTTTTGAAAACCAAAAATACTATTTACTCACGAATGAGGTTTCACACTTTTTCACATTAGTATAATTAAGTCAAGTCTCTTATTTTCTTAAATCATTAAATCATTCTTTTTATCACTCTTAAGCCATTATACCTAACTTCCCCATAAAGCTAGTATAACTCTTAAGCTTTTAAAACCAAGTGTTACTCTTCTTTCAAAAAGGTTTCTTAATTCTTTTGAACTACTTCAAGATCTTTATTATTCGTGCTTAAGTCGAAAGACATCACAGAAGTTATTATTCGTGCTTAAGTCCGAGGACATTGCCGAAGTTATTATTCGGCATAAGTCCAAGACATTGCCGTAATTATTATTCGCTTAATACACGACGCTCACCGTACTATATACATATTCTTTAAAATATCATGCTCAAGAGGATAGGAAAATCACATACCTTCTACAAATCCACCGCCAAGTCAATATGTCGCGCGCAGAGAATCGACCTATAATACCAACACGCCTATCAACGCCTCAGATCAGATCGCATAAAGCTCTAAGCAGGGTTCGCTATTCTACGGAAAAATCGGGCAAAGACTTCCCTACCCATGAGCTACTCAAGTTCATCAGAATACGCCCTATGTAAGTACGCTTCTATTATTCTTCTTTAAACCCTTCTACCGTGATATCGCTCAATTCTATTCTTCAAGATCCTTCTAAGTATTAATACTAATTCCTATACTTCTACAAGATGATATTCTAATTACAAAGGAGGATAAGGTTATTTACCTGAAGCCCAATAATATCCTAGATAAAAGTCGCTACCGAGCAAGGTTTAGCTCCTATGTTGTACGCTCCAGAGTCTAAGAAAACCTAAGTTCTTCACAACTTCTACTAAGGACTAAGTGGATTTGGGCTAGTGGTATTTCTGGGCATTATAACAATACTGTAAGGCAACTTTTCAACCAAGGGAGGGGTAGGTTTCGCCAGGCTAGTGGGGTTGCTCTCGCCAGAGCTTCTCAAAGGGAGGCGTGTTTGGACGAAACAACAAGAGGAGAGGAGAGATTTGAGACTTAGAAAGATCGCTTCAATTTGTGATTTAATAACTCATCAACAAGTGGTATTTATAGTCAAGGATGGCCAACCGCGGCCAAGATGGTGCCAAGTGCAAGGCAAGTGTAGGCGAGGATTTAGGCGTTGTCCTTGGCCAACTTGCACACAAAATATCCTACCAACTACATGACGTTAACGGCCATCCATTCGCACTAATGCCGTAACATCCATCAACGAGGGTGACAAGTGTCGCCTCTCGCTGTCCAACGTGCCGCGCCTCTCTGAAAAATCCGCAAAATTAGAAATGGCATAGCCGAATTTATACTACGCGAGTTCAGGAAACGCTTCGCCGAAAACGACTCTAATCGCGTCATGCACAAAGTGAAATCGCCCAAGCCAACTAGTGGGGTGACACGTGTCGCCTCCTACTCGCCCAAAATATTTCATCTTCCAAAATATCCACAATGGCCAAAATTCAAAACAAAGCTGGCCCCACAAAATCAGAATTTTCTCCGTGGGCCCCACGTGACCATTTCAAAATAAAATTCCATAATTTCTAATATTCCAAGAAGTCCGACACCAAACTGGGAATCCAATTCCCATTAACGAACCTTTTTCCTTCACAAAACCGAAACTTTTCCGTGGAAAAAATCACCTCTTTCTTTCTTTCCAAAATTTCGCGATACTGCACGCACATCCTCACATACATACTCGAAACTACGGGTATAACACCCGAGGTCGTCTGAAACACGCCTGGGAACTCTTCACCATCGAATCGACGGAAAACTGTACCGCAGCCTTCGTGATCAAACACCCGAACGAGATGGTAGATATACCCTTCGCACCATCTTCCTAGCCTCGAGGTAGGAAATAAACTCGCTTCTACGATACCGCGTTCTCCCACTCAACAACCGGCTCGTGAAACTGGAACTGCATTACTTTCTCTCAGCCTACATTGGCGTAAAGAAGCTAGCCAATCCATCCCCATGATCACGCCGGTCAATCATCTCCAACTCTATCAAGTCGCCAGTGGTCCGACGATCGTAAATGGTCACAGACAAGCTCTATATACCCGCCGAGCTACCACCGAATCACCCATCGCGTAGCTACCTCGAAGGGTCCATGGACTCGTGCTCTATCCTCATCCTACTAGCAACAAGGGAGATATATGACAGAGTAGAACCCGATCTATCAAGGCATACACATCATAATCTGAGATCGATAAGGTACCGTGACGACATCGTGTGAGGCCTCCCGATCTCGCCGGCCGACAGGCATAAATGCGGTTCGAGGACCGCTAGAATCGACCCGAGCCACGACCGCCGCGACTCGCTGACCCACGAGTACTCGCCCGGCGAGTAATCAGGAGATGATGCGGCAATGTAACCTCGGCGTCGAGCCTACCACCGCCGCCGGCCTGACACCGCAGTGACTCGCTGCTACAATCGTAATAAGCTCCAAAAGTAGTACCACACTTCCCGAATGGATCTACCGTGACGCCACACCGTGGGTGGTCCCGATCGCCGCACTTCGCTACTCGACGCCCGCCCTGGGCCTCGGCCGCCCTCGAATACTCGCCGTGGCCGAGACGCGGCAGAGTGCTCGAGCCGGGTGGTGCACCCAGACCGCCGAGGCCGCCACCATGATAGCCACCGTAAGACCTCTCCCCGCCTTCTTCGCCGCCGTCGCCCACTCGCCGACCTTCTCGCGCCTCGCATCCAAGGGCACGAGCTCGCATGCGGTAATGTCCATACCCGGCCGAAGAGAAACACCCGCATACGACTCGCCATATAATCATCTAGCCCGTGACGTAGCGGTGCACCCTATCCTCCATATTCGCTACTAACGCTGGGACATATCGAGCCAATGAATCAAACTCGACATTGTACTTCGACAAGGCCCTCTCTCGCCTCAAAGAAAAATCTATCACCCGCGCCTCCTCATCCGCGAGGCAAGAAGTGAGCGAGAAAGCCTCCGAGAACTCATCCTAAGTAGCCGGGACGCAGGCTCTCCCGATAACTCCCATGAATCAAAACCAATCGATCGCGTATCACGCAGCCGACGCGAACCGGCGTCACGCACTGCCTCGAGGCCTTGATCACCCGCATGATCCTCTCAGAGTCGACGGATGAACTCGCGATCATCCTCCCGCCACCAGAAAAACTCGCGCTACAACTCAAGAAATCTCAGAGCCTCAAACTATTCGCCGAGCGCACCACGCGCGATCGAGCCGAGCTGAATCGAATCCGCCAGATTCAAATTTATCTCGATTCGCCACAACTTCTAGCCAATAGTCAAGCATCTACTTGTACTTCCTAACCTCCGCCCAGCCGTGGGACAGAGGTGGGTACTGTGGTTCGCTGTGCCGGGCGGCGTTATAGAACTCGCCGATCGCAGATAGATCGGGCTCGAGCCCTCAGAATTTGTCCGATCGCGCCTCTCGCGCTTTGCCCTTCTCGGGCCCGGGTTGCCTTACGCGGAGGCATAATCGCATGTAAAAGGAATACGTTAGAGAGGTCCAATTTAACACTTTCTAAAGCACGATCTCAGAGTGAGAAGAATGGAAACCAATCCTAAATATCTTATAGCCTCGACATCAAGTGGTGCACAACACACCGATAATCAAGACTTACTAGATACGGCTCAGACACTTTCCGAGGATTAATCGCTCGATACTACTTTTGTCACGACCCATTCTGGCCCGTGATCGTGCCTCACCGGCACCCAAGTAGTCATACATCGTAGTAATCAGGAATATAAAACAAGACATGAAACAATTTATAAAATAAGACACGCTTTACGTGAATAAACGCCGCTTTTCGCATATATATATAAACAGGTTTAGCAGCTACATCCGACAATCGCATAACATGACTACTGCACTTCTAAGGAAATAAACAACTATGGCGATTGTGGCCCCGCCATACTCCGATCGCATAAAACTATCTACAATGTGGATGTCACGACCAACCTGCCCGCGGATCGTGCCTTACCCCGGCACCCTAGTGATACAACATCGAGAAAATCAGCGAAATAAAAACATGAACATGAATTAAGAGACATGATAAATAAATAGGCCAACCAAAACAGCTTGCTTTCAAGATATATACATAAATACCAACAGCTTATCCTTATACTGCATCGCCACAACAAGCATTACATGCACTCTAAGAAGGATAACAACTATGACGGACAGGCCCCGCCATACCCCGAATGTACAAGAACCTGCTGCACTGTGGTAACATACCAAAGATAAGCTCCAAGGAACTGAGCTTCCCAACACGCTGAAATGTGATCCTATAAGCGGATCGACAATGATGTACTTACCGCAGATGAACGCAGCCTCCGGCGAGGTCAAGATAACAGTACCAAGTATGTGAAATCAGAAATATCAGAAATGAAATCATAATAGTCTATATAAAGTGAGACATGTATGATAACCAAACTACGCTCACAACATAAAAGCAAATATGTCAAGTCGTGACTCACGCCTCAAAGTCATCCTCATGCCCGTGGAACTCATTCCTCACCGCCAGCCTAGGTACAAATCATGTGATACGATAATGTGTCTCGCCCATCTTATGGACCCAAAGATAGAAACGTGTGATACATTCTGCTCATCCTATGAACCCAGAGTCGAGTGAAATACATTCTCGTGAACCGCAGAGTCGAGTGAATACATTCCTGGATGAACCGAGTCGAGTGAAATACATTCCATGAACCCAGAGTCGAGTGAAATACATTCTGATGAACCTGAGTCGAGTGAAATACATTCCTGGATGAATCGGTAGTCGAGTGAAACACAAGATTTGCACAACAAGGCTATCCTAACATGCAAGTTTCACAACAACAAGTACGGCAAGTTATACACAACTCGCGTACTTTCATTTTATGTCAAAGTCCGGATTTTAACTCCTAAAGTACTACGACGCTAAATTCCTTTTAAGAGATTCATTCATTTTATAAAAGTCACCCGATACTGTAGTATAAGAACAGAGTGACCCACATTTTTAAGTAAACCAACCCACATTCCTTTAAAGTCAAGTAACAACATTCCTTTTTCCTAAAGTTCCGCTTGCCTAGTTTCAGCTACTCAAGTCCCATTTTTGAAAGATTTCATAGTTTCATAATCTTGATCACTTAATTCCTTTAGATCAACCGAGTAATATATGTCTTACATGCGAGTAGAGTTATCCTTGTTTATAACATTCTTATTACAAAGACCATGATCTAGAAAATGTAATATCATTTTGTCTTATCTTAGCTTCTATGCAGATGGAGGTTTCTACCGGTTTTACCCATAATTCATTAGTCAATACATTTTCCTTTATTAACGCCGCAGTTGGTTTGTTCGATACTTGTTCTCATTTCCAAAATCCATTTCACATTCTTAAGCCGTTATACCTAACTTCCCATAAAGCTAGTATAACTCTTAAGTTTTCAAAAACCAAGTATTACTCTTCTTTTCAAAACGATTCATAAATCTTTTGAAATACTTCAAGTTCTCCATTAACACATAACAAGCCAATTATAATTCAAATCAGTTACCTTTTTAAAAACCACAAAGCATTTTCTTACCTACATAAAGCTGTTATAACCAACTTCCCATAAAGCCGCTATAACACTTTATGTTTTAAAACAACCAAATACAGTTAACACATGTACGTCTACCGTACTACATAGTTCACACATATCATGCTAGAAAGGATAGGAAGAGGTTCACATACCTCGCGACGATTATCGACTAATAGCAAAACGCCCAAGTAACTCGAACCGCTTCGCTACTCCTTAAGCCAAGCAGATCACGCCATACGTAGTACTTCAACCTATAGAGGCCACAAGGCTCCTATTAACATCCTAGATCTCAATGCAATATTCTACGTAAAATTCGGCAAAGACCTCCCGCAACAACAGAAATCTCCTCTCTATCGAGGCCGGCCACCAAGCCAACCAGGGGTTAACACGCCTAGCCTGGACGTGTACAATTCTACTACACAAGAATGCTACAAGTCATCAGTAATACACCCTATGTAATTACAGTAGCTTCTCTTATTTAAATTCAGCTTAAGTCGCAAGACATTGCCGTAAGTATTATTCGTGCTTAAGTCAAAAGACATTGCCGCACAACTATGTTCAATTCTATATATAGTATACTTCAACTATATATTCCAACAACATGTAATTTCCAATTACAATAAGGTCAAGAGTGTTTACCCCGATAAGCCCAAAATTATCCGAGTTTAAACGTCGATCCCGAGCAAGGTTTAGCTCCTATCTGCGCGGCCCACTCCGCCTCCAACCAACCCTTAAGTTCTAACCAACTTCTACTTATAACTTCAACTACTGTGAAGATTTTCCTTAGGGTGTCGTTTAGTGGCTAAAGGAAAGTATAATAGTATTTTCCTGACTTTTCAGACAAAGCGGTACTTTGGAAAGTACTACAAGGTATTTGGCTAAAGTATTTGGGCATTATAACAATACTAGAGAGTATTTCTATACCACAAAAGGGGGTATAATACGAAACAACTAGGCTATGGGGGTACCCTACGACTAACCACTACAAAGGGAAGGAAGCTCTCGCCAAAGCGGCCTTCTCAAAGGGGAGGGATAAAGTGGACGAAAGAACAAGAGGGAGGGAGTATTTTGAGACTTAGATAGATTGCTCAAGTTTGGATGAAGAATGTCTTCAACTAGAGGGGTATTTATAGGTCAAGCAAAGGCCAACCAAGGGCCAAGATGAAGACAAGTGCATAGCAAGTGTAAGGCCAAGATTTAGCCACGTACTACCTTATCCATCTACACAAAATATCCTACCTAACCCTTGACCAAAATTTCAACACAAAAACGTACCAATGGTCTAGCTTTGCCGCCCACTTGCTTTCCAATGCGAGGTGACACATGTCACCCTCCCGCTGGTCCAAAATGTTTCGCCTCTAAAAATCCGCAAAAATTAAAAATGACATAGCCGAATTTTCCTACGTAAGTCGTGGGAAACGCTTTTGAAAAACGACTTAATCGGGTGTTGTGTACAAATTTCGAAACTAGCCAACTTAAGGCTTAAATTATAATACGCACGCCTCACGCATATACCGGAAATACTGGTATAACATTCTCCTCCTTAGAAACATTCGTCCCGAATGTTCCTTCTCGTGACTGATAACGATAAAGTTCTTCTTAACTTAAACAAGTTTCCAATGCCACACATGGCCACAAACACCGCTAAACTACTTACATCCAATGTCCACGAGGAAACACCTCTAACATCACAAACTTTTGTCACTTTGCCGCGAGGTTCTAGTGTCACCCTACGACCCAACAAATGGTACCGATCGCACGCGATCCCCGAGGTCTAAAATATACATCCTTCGTGACCTTCTCCCTTCACAAGAAATGATCATATCTATGCTCGCAATACATGCTCGCTTTCACCCTTACTCGCCGCACTTTCTCTAACACTTGAACTCTTCTAGTATAATGCACCATACTCCACAATGCTTCGCTTCCAACCCTCGAGTCGCTACTCCAAACTTGGTCATCTTACTAACCTCGATTTCTAAGGCCATTCCCGCCTTCACGAGCTGATTCTCGCGAACGATCCACCAACTCTTACGACGGTTATCTAAACTGGGCCTAGCATCCTCGTGACCCTACCACCGAGGACCACCCTGACTGACCTCACCACATTCCGGCCACGTTGACCCGCGAACGGTCCTCAACCCGACCAATCGTGCTAACTTTCTCGCTCGCCCCGCAACATTCTTACTAATTTGCGCCATGAAAGCTACCACTTTCACCTCACACAACCCAATGAATTTCCCACAATACATTTTACGCATACCAAGTATTTCAACAAAGACTAACCGTAAGAATCTTCCTTTAAGACGACCTTACCTCTAAGGTCTCAACATGAAATATTCTAAGGTTCACACTTCCCATGCCCCATACTTATCCTTCCAACTAACCATGTTTTCTAACTCACAAATAACACAACGCTATTCGCATATAGCACATAAATATAAGCGTCATCATATCACGCATACAAATCTCTGTAGGTTATGATATACCGGTTACCGCTTCCACTCTAATCATAGGCCCGCAGGCGCATAATCAGAAGGCGGCGAACTCGCCATCGATCCTGTAGGTCGCGCTACGCCACGGCATTCTCCTATAAGCACGCTTCGCCATGGCTCCCGACGGCCGCAGTGAAACAAGCACCGCGAAAAAGACGACATTCTTCGGATGATGTTTGCCACATCGCACACACCGGCGGGACATGAATCTCCGCTAGCACTCACGATACCGCGGAACTAAGCTCGAGCTCACCAGCCCCCGACACCTCAACGCCCCAAGATCGCGGAGGACCAATCAGTACCGCGAAGGTACATAATTCAACTGGCCGAGGCGTCCGCCGAAAGTTACCAAAGGACCTCGCTGCCCCGCCTCTTCTTCGCGATCTCTGGCCATTACGCCGACCTCTCCGTGCCTCACATCCTAGTGCACGAGCCAGATACGGCAATGTCCATGCCCACCAAGAGCTACACCTGCATAAGCCTCGCCAAGTAATCATCTAGCCCTGACGTAGCCGTGTACTCGCCCTCCATATCGCCTACTACAATGGGACATATCGAGCTAACGAGTCGAACTCCACATTGTACTTCTAACCGGCCCGCCCGCCCCGCTTAACGCCAAAAACTGTTTACCGAGCCCTCTCATCCGCGAGGCAAGAAGTGCAAGAAATGCCTTTGAGAACTCGCCCATATAGCTAGAAGGCATTCTCTCCCGACAGCCCCACGATCAAACCACGATCATGCAGATCACGCACCGATGCGAACCTAGACCACCGACTCAGATCCGATGCCTCGATCACTTACGACCCAGAATCGCCGGATGAACTCCTCGCGATCATCCTCGTGCCTCACCCATAAAACTCGCGTTACACTCGTAAAATCCCGTAGTCTCAAATCGTCGCGGCGAACTACGGTGCTACTGGACTGAATCCAGATCCAAATTTATCTCATATTCGCCACGACTCGCCAGAATCGCCATCTCTTGTACTTATCTCATCTCGCTTCCAGCCGCGGGATCGAGGCTCGTGCATCAGAGTCTCAGCAGCCCATCGCCGCGCCTAAACTCGCCTGGGCGGTGTCGCAAAACTAGCCGCTCAAGCACTATTCGCATCGACCGCTCGCGCCGCACTCTCTCAGATCTCACTAACAGCCTCGATCGCTTTGCCCATCTCGGGCTCAAGGTTTTACGCGAGGCATAATCGTAAAGGAAAGGAATACGCTGAGGGTCCAACTTATCACACTCTAAGGCACGATCTCGTAATGAGAAGAATGGAAACTAATCCTAAATGTTCGCAGCCTCCTCGACATAGATGTGGTGCACAACACACCGATAATCAAGACTTACCAGACACGGCCAGAGACACTTTCCGAGGACTAATCGCTTCGATACCACTTTTGTCACGACCAACCTCGCCCGTGATCGTGTCTTACCCCGCACCCTAGTGATACAACATCGAGAAAATCAGCGAAATAAAAACATGAACATGAATTAAGAGACATGATAAATAAATAGGCCAACCAAAATATTGCCTTCAAGATATATACATAAATACCAACAGCTTATCCTTATACGCATCGCCACAACAAAGATTACATGCACTTAAGAAGTGATAACAACTATGACGGACAGGCCCCGACATACCCCGAATGTACAAGAACCTACTGCACTCAGTGGTAACATACCAAAGATAAGCCTCCAAGGAACTGAGCTTCCCAACACGCTGAAATGTGATCCTATGCGGATCGAGCGATGACGCACTTACCGCAGATGAACGCAGCCGGCGAGGTCAAGATAACAGTACCAAGTATGTGAAATCAGAAATATCAGAATGAAATCATAATAGTCTATATAAAGCAGAGACATGTATGATAACCAAACTACGCTTCACAACATAAAAGCAATATGTCAAGTCGTGACTCACGCCTCAAAGTCATCCTCACGCCCGTGGAACTCCTTCCTCACCGCCGCGCCTAGGTACAAATCATGTGATACGTATAATGTGTCTCGCCCATCTTATGGACCCAGATAGAAACGCTGGATACATTCCTGCTCATCCCATGAACCTAGTCGAGTGAAATACATTCCTGGGTGAACCAGAGTCGAGTGAAATACATTCGGATTTAACCGTAGTCGAGTGAAATACATTCCTGGATGAACCTAGTCGAGTGAAATACATTCCTGATGAACCCAGAGTCGAGTGAAATACATTCCCTGGACGAACCTAGTCGAGTGAAACACAAGCTTGCACAACAAGGCTATCCCACGTAACATGGTCAAGTTTCACAACAACAAGTATAGGCAAGTTATACACAACTCAAGGTACTTTCATTTTATGTCAAAGTCCGATTTTAACCCTAAAGTACTACGTACGTTAAATTCCTTTTAAGAGATTCATTCCTTTTATAAAAGTCACCCGATACTCGTAGTATAAGAATAGAGTGACCCACATTTTTAAGTAAACCAACCCACATTCCTTTAAAGTCAAGTAACAACATTCCTTTTCCTAAAGTTCCAGCTTGCCTAGTTTCGCTTACTCAAGTCCCATTTTGAAAGATTTCATAGTTTCATAATCTTGATCACTTAATTCCTTTTAGATCAACCGAGTAATATATGTCTTACGCATGAGTAGGTTATCCTTGTTTATAACATTCTTATTACAAAGACATGATCTAGAAAATGTAATATCATTTTGTCTTATCTTAGCTTCTATGCAGATGGAGGTTTCTACTGGTTTTACCCATAATTCATTAGTCAATACATTTTCCTTTATTAACGCTGCAGTGGTTTGTTCGATACTTGTTCTCATTTCCAAAATCCATTTCACATTCTTAAGCCGTTATACCTAACTTCCCATAAAGCTAGTATAACTCTTAAGTTTTCAAAAACCAAGTATTACTCTTCTTTTCAAAACGATTCATAAATCTTTTGAAATACTTCAAGTTCTCCATTAACACATAACAAGCCAATTATAATTCAAATCAGTTACCTTTTTAAAAACCACAAAGCATTTTCTTACCTACATAAAGCTGTTATAACCAACTTCCCATAAAGCCGCTATAATACTTTATGTTTTAAAACAACCAAATAAAGTTAACACATGTACGTCTACCGTACTACATAGTTCACACATATCATGCTAGAAAGGATAGGAAGAGGTTCACATACCTCGCGACGATTATCGACTAATAGCAAAACGCTCCAAGTAACTCGAACCGCTTCGCTACTCCTGCCAAGTAGATCACGCCATACGAGTACTTCAACCCATAGAGGCCACAAGGCTCCTATTAACATCCTAGATCTCAATGCAATATTCTACGTAAAATTCGCAAAGACTCTCCTCCCGCAACAAAGATAAATCTCCTCTCTATCGAGGCCGGCTACCAAGCCAACCAGTGGGGGTTAACACGCCTAGCCTGACGTGTACAATTCTACTACACAAGAATGCTACAAGTCTCATCAGAATACACCCTATGTAATTACGTCAGCTTCTCTTATTTAAATTCAGGCTTAAGTCGCAAGACATTGCCGTAAGTATTATTCAGGCTTAAGTCAAAAGACATTGCCGCACAACTATGTTCAATTCTATATATAGTATACTTCAACTATATATTCCAACAACATGTAATTTCCAATTACAATAGAAGGTCAAGAGTGTTTACCTCGATAAGCCCAAAATTATCCGAGTTTAAATGTCGATCCTGAGCAAGGTTTAGCTCCTACTCCGTGCGCTCCGACCCGCTCCAACCAACCCTTAGAAGTTCTAACCAACTTCTACTTATAACTTCAACTACGGGTGAAGATTTTCCTTAGGGTTTCGTTTAGTGGCTAAAGGAAAGTATAATAGTATTTTCCGGACTTTTCGTACAAAGGGTACTTTGGAAAGTACTACAAGGTATTTGGCTAAAGTATTTTGGGCATTATAACAATACTAGGAGAGTATTTCTATACCACAAAAGGGGGGTATAATACGAAAACAACTAGGCTATGTGGGGGTACCCCACTAACCACTACAAAGGAGGGGGAAGCTCGCCAAAGTGGCCTTCTCAAAGGGGAGTGGGATGTGGTGGACGAAAGAACAAGAGGAGGAGGAGTATTTTGAGACTTAGATAGATTGCTCAAGTTTTGGATGAAGAGTGTCTTCAACTAGAGGGTATTTATAGGTCAAGCAAAGGCCAACCAAGGGCCAAGATGAAGACAAGTGTATAGCAAGTGTAAGACCAAGATTTAGCCATGTGCTACCTTATCCATCTACACAAAATAACCTACCTAACCCTTGACCAAAATTTCAACACAAAAAACGTGCCAATGGTCTAGCTTTGTCGTCCACTTGCTTCCAATGTGAGGGTGACACATGTCACCCTCCCGTTGGTCCAAAATGTTTCGTCTCTCGGAAAAATCTGCAAAAATTAAATATGACATAGCCGGAATTTTCCTACGTAGTCGTGGAAACGCTTTCACTGAAAACGACTCTAATCGTGGCCAGGTACAAATTTCGAAACTAGCCAATCCTTAAGGCTTAAATTATAATACGTACGCCCTCACGTACATACTCTGGAAATACGGGGTATAACAAGGGAGATCATACCCAAAAGTAGAGCCTCCGGAGAAGATGGAGCTCCTGACACCAACGCAAGAGATCCTAAGGATGTGGATCTAGACTGCCGCTTACCGCTGCATGAACGCACTTTCCGGCGAGGTCGCATACATGTGTACTAAGTATGTGAAATCGTAAAGTACTTACATGAACTCATACCACTTTAAAAACCAATTTTATAAATATGCACGACACAACAAATGGAACCGCACATAGTGCCATATCATAAACAAGAGCAACAATAAAAATCGTAATAGGTCTTTTCTAGGCCGCGAATGATCGTAGCAGGCCACTCGCCCATATTATCATTCCGCAAGCCTAACTCGACTCTGAGTCCGCATAGCCACTCACATAGGCCCGCATGAGGTATAACCCCGCATCGAGGGTAGCTACTCCTGCAACGCCCCGACTCGTTGTCCGCACGGCCACATGCAATCGCATGAGGCATAACCCCGCATACTAACTCGGAACTCGTGAGCCCAAGATAGGCCCTCGACCCGCATGAGGTATTCTCGAATCATGGTCCTGCATCACTCGAGTCTACCCCGCATCGGAGGGCAGCTTAACCCCCGGTATCATCTCAAGAGGTGAGTGATATAGTACTAACACAACAGCTTATAGTTCAAACAACATAAGCATAAGTAAGACTGACCTCTTTACACAAACGTTACAAGATACTAACACATAGCATCACAATATGTCTACTCACCAAAACCATCTTATTATACCTTTCAGAAATCAATACAAGTCTTTTATAAAACACATAAGTAAACTGTTCCTTTTTATAAAACTTAAGCCGTTATACTTAACTTCCCATAAAGCTAGTATAACCCTTAAGCTTTTTGTTTTAAAAACAACTATTCTTCTTCTTTCAAAACTGTGTTATAATTCTTTTGAAAGGCTTTTAAGATCTTTTATTATTCAGGCTTAAGTCGCAAGACATTGCCGTAAGTATTATTCAGGCTTAAGTCGAAAGACATTGCCGTAGTTATTATTCAGTTAACACATGTACGTCTACCGTACTATATATATATTTAAAATATCATGCTTTAGGAAGAATCACATACCTTCTACGAAATCCACCGCCAAGTCGAATATGTCGCACAGAGAATCAGCCTATAATAGTCACAGACATCTATCAAAGTCTAGATTACTCTGTAGGTCATTCTAAACAGAGGGTTCATAATTCTACGGAAAGTCGGGCAGCACTTCCCTACCCGGTGAGCTATATAAGTCCACTGTGAAAACAGTCCTATGTAAGTATAGTTCAATTATTCTTCTTTTAAACCCTTCTACTGTGATAACAGTTCAATTCTATTCTGTAGTAAACTTCTAAGTATTTATACTTATTCATATACTTCTACAGTATGTATTCTCTAATTACAAAGGAGGGTTAGGATTATTTACCTCGGTAAGCCCAATAATATCCTAGATAAAAGTCGCGCCTGAGCAAGGTTTAGCTCCTAAGTTGTACGCTCCGGTAGCTCCAAGAAAACCTTAGAAGTTCTTCACAACTTCTACTAAGGACTAAGGGATTTGGGCTAGGGTATTTTGGGCATTATAACAATACTAGAAGGCAACTTTTCTACCAAGGGAGGGGGGGTAGATTTCGGCTAGGCTAGGGGGAGGGGTTGCCTCGGCCAAGCTCACCTGCAAAGGGGGTGTGTTGGACGAAAAAGGCTACAAGGGAGAGGGAAGGATTTTCAAGACTTGGAATGGAATTTGTGGATGAAGAACTCTTCATCTTAAGGGGGTATTTATAGGTCAAGAAGTGGCCAACCAAGGGCCAAGATGATGCCAAGTGCAAGGCAAGTGTAGGGTGAAGATTTAGGCAAGTGTCCATACACAAAATATCCTATCAACTCCTTGACTTGTGCAAAGGCACAAAAACGTGCCATACTTTGTCCAATTCGGCCCAACGGACGATTTCAAGTCCATCAATTGGAGGGTGACAAGTGTCTCCTCCCGTTGGTCCAAAATGTTTCGCCTCTGAAAAATCCGCAAAATTAGAAATGGCATAGCCGAATTTACCCTACGAAAGTCGTGGGAAACGTTTCGTCGGAAAACGATTCTTTTAGCGAGTTGTGCACAATTTTGGAACTTGGCCTAACTTTAAGGCTAAACTTTCGTACGTACGCCCTCACGTACATACTCCGGAAATACGGGGTATAACATGTATTACCCGCATTTGTATCCTTACGACACTTCTTCAACCATTTCCTCGTGTCGTCCTCAATTACCCCAACCTAATACCTTTTTCTAAGGTTATCTAAAATTGTACCCTATTGCATAACGAGGCCGGAGACTTTACCACTCCCATATCTATTGCCTAATAATATGGATACGCATAACTCTCAATAATACATAAAACTATTCTTTTACGTGGGGGAGAGAGCTTATCTCCCTTTCATAATCTTAATCATCAAGCGCCACCTTATAATCGAATAAATTTTTAAGACCTACCAATGATATCTCATTTTTTCCGCAGGAAGCACTCGTACTTATCTTATTCTTGCTTTACGCATTTTCTTGAAATAATTCGGAAAGTCGTGGCCCTGACTGCCACACTAATCAGACTCCAAGTACCTCCAAGGGTACTTATCATAATGTCCTTCAATATTCGTACGTTCTTATCCCCGTATCTTAACGTTCAATATTCAAATCAATTACCTCAATGAAACAAGTCACATAGACTCCACAATTTATCATGTCAAAGAATGAGGGAATAACTTACATATTACTAACACTTCCATTCCTTTCCAATCGATCACCGGCTCACCGGGAAACTGGGATCGAACCAATCTCTCTCTGCAGTCAACGTTGTCCTAACAAGGAACCAACTAATCCATACCCATAATGACCTCAAAGTATGTCATTTCCAGCTCTACTAGGTTCGCTAGGATCCGATGACTGTATCATCACCGGACAATTCTTATATACCCGCTCATCTACCACCCAAACACTCACGGGTGTAGCTACCCCGAAAGATTCTTATGGATTCAGACTCTATTCTTTTACACTTGGTTGCTCTCTTTCCGTACTTCCAAACTTATTCTAACATACGTACATAACCTCTATACAGATTCTGACCTCCAAATTTGGAGTTACTACATCAACCAATTTAAGGCCATTTCCATGCCCCAAGCCTACGTTACCCTTCCCTTCATACGGGTACGATAACTTCTCATAATACCACAATCGTGTTGTCTTGATCACAACAACCATACTTACTCCATACGGATCTCATCCGTACAATTCTCTTAAGCATACTACGTAGCTTAATCTATAACATAGTCATCCATTACGTCTCTTAACATGATTTCTTAAGGGTTCATTACCTTCTCAGACAGCTCATCACATCCTAATTATCTCAAAGTAGCAAGTGAAACTTTGATGAGAATTCATTAAACTGTTTCATACCTTCCCGGTTGTCACGACCCGACCCAGTGCGCCATCGTGCCCTACTCCGGCACTTACAGTATACATCAGAGATAATCAGCGGAACATACATGAAACTTATAAAATAAAACAACAAGAATTTAAACAACAGGTTAGCCGATAAGACTACCTCCCTGGACACATATACATATACTTAAACAACCGCAGTAACATCCTTCTTTTTTTTTACAAACCGACCCACAAGATATGACTACATGCACTTAAGAATTACAATCATGGACAGGCCCCGCCATACCTCGAATGTACATAATCTACAATATCGTGAAACTGCATCTAAAAGATAAGCCTCCGAGTGAATGGAGCTTCTTCCAAAACCGAATAGAGATCCTAAGAGCAGGATCACCAACCTGTACCTAACACTGCGCGGCATTTAACGCACTTCGAACGGGTCGACAACAAAATGAGTATGGAACATAAATAAGGTACAGTAACATAATCCGACCCTCTATGGAGGGACTTCTAATTTGGGAGCTTACTTTGATTATCCATACGTGATAACGTAATCCGGCCCATTTGCATAATCCGGCCCGCCTGTGGAGCTTGCATCGTGGAATCATGTAGCATAATTGTCACGACCAACCCGCCCGTGGATCGTGCCTTACCCGCACCCAAAGGATACAACATCGAGAAAACCAATAAGTAAAACTCAAGAAAGAAAACAGTGAGATAAGAAAGCAGGCTAACCCAACGGTTACCTTTTTGTACATAAATTAAAACTCAACAAGCATATCCTTACAAACTATGCCTACAACAAATACTGCACCTCTAAGAATTTTTAAAACCATACCGACGACAGGCCCCGCCATGCCTCAATAAACAAAAGATCGCTACTTCAGTGGAACTGCACTACGTGACAAGCTTCCGAGATACGGAGCTTCCGAGAACCGAACAACGATCCTAAGAGTGCGGATCAGCTATGTACCTCAACTCGCGCATGAACGCAGCCACCAAGGAGGTCGCATAACAGTACCAAGTATGTGAAATCAGAAATATCAGAAATGAAATCATAATAGTCTATATAAAGCAGAGACATGTATGATAACCAAACTACAAAGACACAACATATAAGCAAGAATGTCAAGTCGTGAGTCACGCCGTAAAGTCATCACTCAAATACAACCCGAATTTAACCCGCACAATGGCCACATGCCCCAAGATCTCACCTCAGATAAGCATGGCCATGGAACCATCCTAGTGGGCCCATACCCGTGGACCATCCAACGTGTCGGTATGCCCAAAGGAGTCAACAAGATAACAATCCTCGGAAGCATACCCGTGGTTACCCAACGTGTCAAGATGTCCAAACAACTAACAAAATAATACTCACCGCGGACGATACCCGCTACCCAACGTGTCAAGATGTCCAAACAAGTAACCGATAACACTCCTAATGGGAACATACCCGGCTACCCAACGTGTCAAGATGCCCATCAATCAACCAGATAGCCTACTCCATCGAGAGACTGGAGCACACAACCAAACACTTGCACAACAAGGCTATCACAACAAGCATAGGCCGCTTACACAACTCAAGGTACTATAATTACTTCTTAACACAACGCCAAGTATACCATTTAAATACCCAAGTATTTAACCCCGAAAGACGAAGCGTACTCTACCTTTTATAAACAAGTCACTTATGTTTTTCCATCGCAAGGAGTTCAATATTAGAAAACGAGTTACTACTTTTTTCACAAAATCAAGTTACAATGTTAAATCTAATAATGAGACCATTACTTTATTTTCATAAAGTCGTTATAATAAACTCACCATAAAGCTATTATAACACTTTATGTTTTAAAACAATACAAGACAAAACCATGCCTTCCTTTTAAACCAAAACACTTTCAATTCTTAAATATCTTTTCTTTTAGAAATCGAGTTCCTTACTTTGAAACTTTTAGGAAAATCAGAACTTGATTTCAATAATTCTTATTCGAGCACCATGATCTAGAAATGTAATACAATTTTGTCTTATCTTAGCTTCTATGCAGATGGAGGTTTCTACCGGTTTTAATATAATTAATCGCCATTACTTTTTCCTTTATTAACGCCGCATTGGCTCGCTCGATTCTTATTTCCATTTCCAAATTTATGTAACATTACTCTTTTAAAAAACCAAGTATTCATTTCTCACGAATGAGGTTTTATACTTTTCAACACCGCTTAGTCAATTACAAGTCACGTCTCTTATCTTTTGAAAACAACAAACCATTCTTTTAGCTACATGAAGTGGTTATAACAACTTCCCATAAAGCCGTTATAACACTTTATGTTTTAAACCATCCATTTACCACTATAAACATTTATGAGACCAATAGGGCTCATTCTTTAACCAATCGAAAATTGCATTAACTGATAAGACTTTACTACTATTTCCACACAACGAAGCCCTTAACACTTCATATCAAGTCAAGACACAAAAGGGAAATCAAATTCCTTTAACACACGCGTCACCGCACTATATATTTTACAAATAGTCATGTCAAGAGGATAGGAAGAATCACATACCTCGCGACGATTATCGATTTGCTAGCAATATGCTCCACAAGACTATCGCCTCTTAAGTAGAATATGCTACCGTAGTACTTCAATCCTATAAGGGTCATAAAACGCCTATCAAACTCTAGCTTCAACGAGAATAACTAAGTGCAAAGTCCCTAAATTCTACTGCAATATGGACGGCACTTCCTTTGTTTCTACTAACTTTGCCACCTCTTTCAAGGCCGAATTTCAATAACCAACGCCACATTTATGGCACACAATTCACTAACCACAAAGGGATTACACGCCTTTACAGGACGCGTAAAATTCCGCCCCTCAATAATATAAAACAAAACCAATACTTCCCATGCCATTCTTGGCCAACAATAAACCAATCCTAAACCCCTTTCAACTCTTTCCAATCCAAGTTCTTAGGCCTAACATGATATCTAGCCCTAGACGTCTTCAACAAGACAACAAGATCCAAATCTATTCAAATAAAACAGCCTCAGGCTCAACTCTATACTACTACAATATAACAGCCTTAGGCTCAATTCTAAATCACTAAAATATAACAGCCTCAGGCTCACATCTATACTACTAACATATAACAGCCTTAGGCTCATAACCAAGAGAAAAGGGGAAACTTTTACCTTAAGGAATAGCCCACAAAAGCCCCTTTTTCTTCCACCTCTTTCCGTCAAAATCGCCCACCAGCGCTTCCCACAAGTTTACCCACACTTTTCCTTCTTGCCGCCGCTCCAACAATTTCCTCTTAGGCTAGGTTTTCTTCCAAAAACTAGAGAGAAGGGAGAGGATCTTTCTTGGGAGGGTTTGAAATGAAATGGAATGGAATGGCCAAGTCTTCCAAGACTTGGCCCTAAAATAGGACCACTTTCTGATAAAAAGGATGGGAGGGACACTTGTCACCCTCCCATAGGTTTTAAAACAAAATATCCCCTGTTTTCTGCCCTTTATCGCGAAAAATCCCGCGCGCGCTGCCCGCCACGGCGCGCCGCCACTTCCGAGAAAAGTTCCAAGATTCAGCCGCGCGCTGAAACCCCGGACCCCAGAACAACCGGCCGCGACTCGCATTCCGCCGCGCCTGCACTTCAACCAAAATCGCCGCCGCCGCGCACTCAAACTGAAACTTCCATAACTTTTGACTCTGATGTCCTATCGACGAACGGTTTGTTGCGTTGGGATCTAGATTTAACGAACTATATATTAGGCTTTTAAACACCCCGAAACTCTTAACAACGGGGTACAACACTCCAAGGTAAACTCAAAATCCGGCCCAACACATGTTTGCCAACTTATCTTTCAACTTTTAATCTTATAATTCCTTGGTATGTTCTTATATTAACTCCTTGAATTTACGGTGTAATAATAATCCGCCCGTGGAGCTCTGTAAGATGACGTAACTCGCCTATGTGTAGGCTCGGGTAATATGGAATCCGCCTATGTGTAGGCTCTGTATCTCATAACATAATCCGCCTATTTGTAGGATCGGTGTATTTATAACATAATCCGCCTATTTGTAGGCTCTGTATTTATAACATAATCCGGCCTATTTGTAGGCTCGGTGTGATTTTCCTTACATAACATTTTTAAACCATCTTTTCACTTCTTCTTAAGTCATCATAATAACATCCCATAAAGCTATTATAACAACCTTTCATTTTAGAGAACTTAAGACACTTTTATTCTTGCAACATTAGGGAAACTAAACCCAAAAATACTAAGTACATACATACTTAAAAAGAATCATAGAACTCCTTTCTTTTTTAAGCTCAAGTCACATACTCTTTTGGAAACCATCTTCTTAACTTTTGAAATAAATTAAGAAGCCATACTTTTTAAAATTAAGTCATTTCCACTTATAAAATCAAGGCTTATAGTCTTAACACCTGTAGCATACACTCTTAAAATCATGTCGCTTATACTTTAGAAATCAAGTCACTTAATCTTCAAAAATAAAGTTTCAATACACTTCCAAAACCAAGTAGCTTATTCTCTTTAAAATCATATAACTTCCACTTTTAAAATCAATTCCCTTTTCACATATAAATTCAAGTCATTTTCGAACATAAAATCAACTTACTTACTTCAAATAAAACAAGGCACAAAGCTTTAATTCACACTTCATAACTTCCTAACACTCTACCAACATCCCCATAAGACTTGGTAAGGACTTAGATAACTTAGACATACCTTTAACTTAGAATCAACAACGTGGATACTTCTTAACTTCTAAGAGTAAGGAATCATGAAATACTATCACATGACTATTTCATACGTAGGATCATGCCAAAGAAATAAGAGGTTCACATACCTTGCACGACTAGCGACAAGTTGCAAAAATGCTCCCAAGTACTTTAACCTTGCTAGCTTTTCCACCCTTCAAGTAGAATACGCTACTCGTAGTACTTCAACCTATATTAATCATAACATGTCTATCAACTCCTAGATTTTTAACGTAGAATCATACTAAGTGTAAGGTCTCTTATTCTACGGAAAATTGGGCAGCACTTCCTTTGTTTCTACGTACTTTTCAACCTTTTCAAGGCCCGAAAATCAATAACCCACATGCCACATTTAAGGTGCAACAATCCAACAATTCAAAGGGGATTACACGCCTTACAATACGTGTAAAATCGTGCCCCATAATTAATACCAAGTAACTTCAATATTCAATGCCATTCTCGGCTAACATGTACAACAACACAAGTCATTTCCAATTCTTTTTCAATCCAAGTTCTTAGGTCTAAAATGTTATATAGTCATAAACAACTTCAACAACTATAATTCCTTATTTATATAACATGTGACGACTTTTTTTTTTTTTTTTAGGTAAATGCAAATATTATTACTAATAACGAAAAGGAAGTGGCTACAATCAGTCGTTGAGGTATCTCAAGCCTCAACGTAATGCAAACAAGAAGAGATAGAGGGGAGGGGTGGTCACTCAAAAGGTGCCACTACAAGAGGGGATAAAATCATAGAGAACTCTATAAGATGTTGTTTTGATTCTTGCAATGACCTCTTCTGCCTGCAAGCTTGTGCCTTCAAAGAGCATTGTGTTTCTTGCCCTCCAAATCTCATAGACCATTATGCAAAAAGTAAGCAAAATAGCTTTGGCTCGGATGCTTGTCCCGCGGTGTTCTTTCTTAATCCATTTAAGGGAGCTTTCAACAGTTGTCATCTCTCTTCTAATACCCAACCAATCTTTTATGCTCTTCCAAATCATGTGTGTAAAGGGGCATTCAAAGAAGAGGTGTTCCCTTGTTTCATTAGCTTGCTTGCAGAATCCGCAAGATTTATCCTCCAAGTTGAGAAATGATAGAGTATCCTTTGTAGCTAACCGCCTCGCACTTTAGCCACATAGTAAAAGAGAATTTGGGAGGAATGAATCCTTTCCAAATTTGTGACATCCAAGGCTTTTAGCTTGAGTGCGTAAGATATCATATACGAGCTTGAATCAAATATACTGTTGGCACAACATTTTGTAAAGCCACAATAGCATCACCATGGCTACCAAAGATAGAAACAAATTTGTCGCGAATCCCACAAATCTTTTTGAATAAAGGGAGTCCCTAGGACGACCTCATAGTCCCAAATTGTAATATCTCTCAAATAGTGGCTATTGATCCATTGGACCCATAGAGAATCGCCTTAGTGTGAGTTTGCCAAATCGTCCTGGATAGCAGGGCATGATTCCATTCCTTGATGTTCATAAGACCCAAGCCACCTTCAGTTTGAGGCAGGCAAATGATATCCCAAACAACTCTTGGTGGTTTCCCCCCATAAGAATTGAATACAAGCAGACCTTACCTTGTTGATAATAGTGGCCGGGATAGGAAGTGCCCGGAACCAAAAGCTCTCAACCCCTTGGACGACCGACCTGATTAGTTCCAGCTTACCAGCATAAGAAAGGGTGTGGTGCCCCCATTTCTGAATGTAATTCGAAATAGCACTAGTGAATGGGGCAAATTGATCCACCGAGACTGAAATTGGGGACAAAGGGATCCCCAAGTATCGTACCGGAAAGCTACCAATGGCGAAACCCACTCTGGTCAATATCAAGTCCCGAACTGTAGAATGCATTCCCGCTAAGTAGACAGAGGATTTAGCGGGGTTAAGAGTTAATCCTGAGGCAGCCTCCAACTCTTCCAGACAATCCATAAGAATCCCAACTGAAGATATATCTCCTTTGGCAAAAAGCATGAGGTCATCCGCGAATGCAAGATGAGTAATGCCCAATTTCTTACACTTTGGAAAATATGAGAAAGCTCTTGCCTCAGCCTTCATTTTAAGCAGCCTTGAGAGGTATTCCATACACAAGATAAAGAGAGTAGGGGACATAGGATCACCTTGTCTTAGGCCGCGCTTTCCTTTGAAGTATCCATGTAGCTCACCATTGATAGAAAGGGAGAAGGAGGTTGAGCTAACACATTCCATGATCCATCTTGTAAATCTGTCTGGGAATTTAAGACTTCTTAGTACCAATTCGAGGAAGCTCAAGAGATCAGACGTAATGCTTTACGAAGGTCCACCATAAGCATACATCTTGGTGAGACTGCCTCTATTAAATCCTCTCACAAGCTCTTGTGCCACATATACGCTGTCCATCATGTTTCTTCCTTTCACAAAAGCCCTTGTGATTTGTCAATGAGAGAAGGAAGGATCAATTCCATTCTTATACCTAGAATCTTTGTGATGATCTTAAAGATCACATTAGTCAATACGATGGGCCTGAAATCATTAACATAGGGATCATGGTCAGTTTTTGGTAGCAGGGTAATGATGGTATGATTAACCTGCTTCAAAAGAACTCCAGTATAGAAGAACTCTTGGACACATCTTACAACATCATGGCCCACATCTTTCCATCTATTCTTGAAGAAGGCAGCCGTATAACCATCCGGTCCAGGTGCCTTGTCATTGCCTATATCAGAGAGTGCTTCCCAAATCTCCTTTGGGGTGATGAAATGCAAAAGTCAGAATCTCTCTTCTTCACTCACTTTGGGCCATAGTTGAACACATCAGGATCAAAGTTGGTAGTGGGTGGAAGTACCTAATAGATCTTTGTAAAATTCAACAAGCAACTTCCTGACTTCTTCTGGTGATGTAGTGATAGTACCATTAGCTTTAACAAGAAAGTTAATGGAATTCCTGACATTACTCCTTTTGATCAAACTATGAAAGTATTTGGAACATCTATCACTTCCAATCAAGTGCTTCTGTCTTGACTTCTGCCTTATGAAGTGTCTTTCACTTCAAAGAGGTGTTTGCTCTAGCTCTTGAGGACTTAACCTTGGCTTTAAGCTCCTCATCAAAGGGATTTTCCATGTGTGCATTGATAGCCTCCTTGAACTCTATGTTTGCCCCTTTTGCTCTTTGTTCGATACCTCCAAAGTCACTTATGTTCAAAGCCCTTAAAGGTTGCTTCCAGGCTTTCAATTTGGAGGCAAGGACGAATTGAGCGTTACCATATGTCTTGTCTCCAACATGAAGTCATAATGTTCTCAAAGGTGGGTGAAAGCCACATATTCATGAACTTGAAAGGCGTTTCCCAACATTATAGGATGCAATAATCGTGGCTATCACAGACGGTGGTCCGAGACAGCTCCATAGGCATGAAATTGGCCTTGCATTCTAAGGTCAAATCACTCCAATTTTGATTCATCAACACTCTATCAAGCTTAGACCAAATCGAACCATTCGTCCAGTGTAGAATGAACAGGATGAAGGGCGTCTTCAGTCCATGAGAATTCGAAATCTCCAAGATCCCTAAGTGCATAAGGCGTGAGAGGAGGACCCCACCTTATCATTAGGGTTGCGGTAAGTGTTGAAATCTCCATAATCATCCAAGGCTTATTGATGCCAACGCCCAGTGAGAAAGGTGATGCCAAAGCATCCTTCTATCCGAGATGCTATAAGCAGGTACACAAATGTGGCAACGAAGGACACTTGTGTTATATTGCAACTTGCGGACATGGATATCTTTGAGAGTCCATACCAAGCACTTCGCAACAAACCCGGATGGATCCCAAAGTAATAGCATTCTACCGCCTCAATGAATTCCAAATTTGAGCAAAACTTCCATGCTTTGAATCTTTGAGTAGAAAGACTCGTCCTTGGTTGAGATAGCTTAGTTTCCAATAGACAAATCATAGCAGCATCATGCTGTTTTGTGATACTACACACTAGAGCTTGCGTGCAGCCCTATCCCTTTGTCCGCAAAGACCACGGACATTCCAACAAAGTATTTTCATAAGAAACAAAGGAGGTTTTATTAGCACCTCCGCTTAGCCGCCTTCGCTTTCCCATCGCTGCCCATTCTTTTGGACAAAACCTCTTGCCATCCATCATCTTTGTTCTGGAAGCCATAACTTGTGTACCAGCCAAGCTATGTTCCCACGCTCAAAGTTAACGTTACTTGACACAAGGTGAGCCTTTTCCGTAGCCGTTGAATGTAACTTCATCCAATGAAGGTGGCGGGTTCATAGGCATCTCGTAATCGAATGTTTTGACTCACCCTCATCCTAACATGTTGTGTCGCCATTGTGAGAATTAGGCGGTGAGGACTTTGCTAGAGAATCCCGCAAACATGGTGGGCGTAATGACCTAAACCGGAGGACCGCGGCATGTGATACTTCTCCCAAGCTTCGGCACGGGAGGTGTTGTGTGCACGTTTCTTCAATGTCCATCAAGTTATCGCATCTACGGGATGTTGAGAAGTTGGTGGATGAGGAGGGTTGGTTCCACCGCACCTTTGTTGACCTTCAAATGAATAGAATCATCCTGTTGTTGGGGACCTCGATGTGCATGTTATCGAGCTTCTTCAATGTTGACATCATCCTCGCTTCCTACACTTCAAGTGGTTGTGTCAAAATCCGCACAATGATAGCAAAAGTCGGGTAATTCTCATAGTTTACCCTTTGAGTATACTTTGTTATCGGGAGATTGACGACAAAATCCATTATCGGCTCCTTGCTAACATCCACTTCCACTAGAACTCTTGCATAGTTCATTTAGACCTTTCCTTAGTATATTGGTCGGTGTAAAGAGGTTTTCCTACACGTGAAGCAATCTTACTAAGGCCCTGCACTCCAAATAGAAAGGGAATGTCCGGAAAGTGACCCAAATAGGAATGTCCATAAATAAATCATCCGTTATAAGAACTCCTTTATTGATAGCCTTGAGCATCATGGTTTTCCGTAGACCATATAAGGGCCTCCGTGAAGTACATTAGTGCGCTCTTCCTCCGTCATGAATTTGAACATCGGCCACTTTGCCATATGGTATAATCTGACATTTAACTCCCATCCTTTCACAATTGTATTCACGCTTCTCTTCCGGGAAAGGACCGTGAAGCAACCTATTAGCAATAGCCCCAAGTTTCTATGAAAGGAACTTCATCCTCAAGATCTATATTTACTTCCTCCTTGTTGTTCAATAAATTGTAACTTCATACCTTTGCCTCAATCCTAGTTCCCGCAAAGACTCAGATAAGTCTTTTAGGAGGAAGGGACCTTTCCATGGTTTGGGGAAGATTGTTGTGAGTTGTGGCCGTGGTAGGGAAATGATGTGGTTTAGAAGGTGCATTAGTGTGTAAATCATTAGGAGGTATATCCGGAGGTATAGGCGGAGGAAGGGTAGAAGGGAGTGAGCTTGGGCCATGATAGAAGAGATGATTTGCGTGCCATTTGGGAGGTAGGAATTTGTGTTGGTTTTGAAGGAATAGAAGGAAGAGGAGATAGAAGGGGTGTGGTGTTGTGAAATTCAGGAAGTAGTGAAGTGGTATTAGATGAGAGAGGGGAAGTTTAGGACTCTACTCGAATCAGGAAGTGTTAAAGGCGAAAGGAGTGTTGTGATTCTTGAGATTGGCTCCACTTAGCAAACTAGCTAAAGTAGGGAAGGCTTCATTGGTGACACTTAAAGAAATCTGGGTTGTTGACTTGAATCACGAGAAGGCACTTTGAATGCGTCTCATTCAATGTTGACCCCTCGGCTCTTGCATCATTGATGGTTATGGAGTTCCTAGGCTCATGGACATAGAAATAGCTTTGTTTCTCACAATTGACTTGGCTCTTCGTGTAACGTGAGTAGTCAATGCCCTAGATTGTCCCCCGATTCGTCTTGGAACCAATACCATCATAAAGTCCGGAGTTATTAGAGAGTCATTGATACATACATTCAATGCCGACTCCCGGCTCTCGTGGAGTTCCTAGGCTCGGACAAAGAAATAGCTTTGTTTCTCACAATTGACTTGGCTCTTCGTGTAGCGTGAGTAGTCAATGCCCCTAGATTATCCCCGATCCGTCTTGGAACTAATACCATCATAAAGAACCGGAGTAATGAGAGAGTCGTTGGTACGCCTCATAAATGTGCGACGCCTCGGCACCTCAATCAAAACGTTGGAACCCACCATTGACTTAGCTCCTTGTAAAGCGGGGTAGTTAATGTCCCTAGGTTATCCCCGCCCGCCTTGGAAATCAGACCATCATTAAGGCGAAGTTGGGAGTGTAAACTTGATACGCGGCATTAAAGTTTGACGCCTCGGCTCCTTCAATTGTGACGTTGAAACGGGGCTAGAAACCCTTCGTATTCCACATCTGATCTTGATCCTTGCATAGAGTGCATATTCCTAGTATCATTGTTATCCTCGTGACCCGCCTTAGCCTTCGACCCAAGACCAGTAATTGGAGTAGTCCCATCGTTTCGGGGCATTGAAGTTTGCTCTCTTGACATCCGCGTTGAACTTCTTGGGAAAGAAGTACCATCAATGCTTTCAACCGACTTGAATCAAACAAGACATGATTACTCTTGGACCCATGAACCCTGCCGCGACCCAAGAACCTTGACCACGCCACGACCGGTTTGGGCAGAGAATGCCATCGTGTCTTCGCTTCAATTGCAATGTCCGCCCGATTTCAACCCTTTTCCAAAGAAACGAGAGAATTTCCGGTAGTGTCGAGTACTAATCTTTGGGTATCGTCTAGTTCTTCGAAATGAACCCTTTACCAACAAATTGGCGTGGAATGATCGACCATAGTAGCATTAGGGCGTCAATGGTCTGCGGAAGTTTTGCCTTCAAACTCACTAATATCCAAGCTTTCAATTTCGATATTTTTGCCCCATTCATGTATCCTTTGTAGCATAGAATCATCTACTACATTTTCTAAAGGAAAGCGAGTGCAGGTAACATGAACCAACACGGAGGTCCGAGATTGCGGAATAAGATTTTCCTCGGCCATTGTTGGACTCGCCATTCTTTTTCTTCTTTGTTCTAGCTTTTATTTGCTGAACCTCTGAATCATTGCTAGACGTGTGTAACGTTTAGACTTTTTCATATTGTGGACAATAACAATCAAACCATAATGAGTCAAGCAGAAAAACTAAGGGGAGGGGAAGAGGAAGAAACCTAAGGAGCAACTAAGGGAAACGTTGAGAGCGTTTTCTTAGTGAGAGAAACTTCTCTCTAACTCCTTTTGCCAAGCCTAATTCTTACATGTGACGACTTAAACTAATAATTAAATTGAATTGTAATCTCAAAGGCTAAACATGCTAGTTTCGGATTAGGGTTCCAATAGCCAATACAGTTATCAAACTTCATAATATATACCTCGTGCTTGCTAATATCCATAACTACAACAATAAGTAATCTTAATTACTAAAACGACAAGATTGTTACCTTTATAAGCCCTTATAAATTCCAAGATTCAAAGTCGCTCCTTACCAATTCTTAGCTCCTTTCCTTTACACTCCAATCCGCTATTTGAGGCCTTTAGAAGTTCACAACCAACTTCTCTTCCATTTCCAATCCAAAACTATGAAAACGACTTAGGTTTTCGCCTTGCGACTAATGTGAAAACGTCATTTTTGTTACACCCCGTATTTACAGGACATGCTTTAAGAACGTGCGTAAGAACTCACAAGTGTTAAGATTTGAGACTTGTAAAATTTATCGGAATTATGAAATTGTCGGAAAACGTATTATTGTGACGAATGGGAGGGCGACACATGTCACCCCCCCCTTTAGTGAGCTTGGACGAATTGAACATGGACTTAAGGGTCATTTGACCCTTGTTAGGAAGACAAGTCTTGCAATGTAGTGAGCTTGACAATATTGACTAAGTCAATGGGTCCACATTAGCCTTGATATTTGTTAAGACCTCATCCAAACCACCCATTTGTTTGCATCTTGACCCTCCATGTTACTATATTATACTACTAGTAGTGAGACTAGTTCCATACTTAGCCAAATTTACACAAAAATTGGAAGAACACCACATATTGCTCTCGGGTTCATCAACAAGAAGAAAGAAAAAAATTTGTTTCTTGTCCATTAAGCTCCACACTTTAAACCAAGGTTCATGAGTGTATTGTAAGTGTATCTCAATAGAAAAATCTTGGAAAAAATAGTTTACGGGTTAGTCATGAAAACGAAAACCTAGTTGTCTTTCTAGGTTTTGGATTGGAAGTGGAAGGAAAGTTGTTGGTATGGTTCTATGGGTCTCAAGTAGCGGATTGAAGTGTCTTGAAGAGGCTCTAAGTTTCTAAGGAATCGACTTCGGATTTGGAGTTGGATTGAGATTCGTTGAGGTATAATCTTGTCTCTTAATAGTGTTACAAGATTAATTAAATTGTTGTTATTTTTACATGTTGCTAGCATGAAGTATATGTGTTGAAGTTTATAAGGATTATGGATTGATTGTAGCCTTGGAAATCCGAAATGTAATGTAAGCCATGTTAAGTTGGATTGCAATTTAGTCGTTATTAGAATCGTCGCATGTTGTTGACTTTAAGATTATAGTAGTTATAGTCGATTGCGACTTAATATCATGTATTGCTAACAACTTGGATTGAAATGGAAATTGGATAAGAATTGGTATTGTTGAAAACAATGTGGCCGAATTTGGACATGTAGTTTGTATTAGTTTGATATCTTTAGTGGGGCGGAATTTTACACGTCTAGTAGGCGTGTAATCCCCTATTGATAATTGCATTGTTTGGGCCTTAAATGTGGCGTGTTTGGTTATTGTATTCGGCCTTGAAAAAGGTGGCAAAGTAAGTAAAAACAAAGGAGGTGCTGTCCGATTTTCCGTAGAATTTAGTGACTTAGCACCTAGAATATTCTACGTTTGAAGTAAGAGGTTAATGGACGTATTGTGACCATTATAGGTTGAAGTACTTAGTATAGCGTATCCTACTTGAAGGATGGATTAGCTATCAAGGTTGAAGTACTTTGGAGCATTTTGCTACTTGTCGACAATCGTCGCGAGGTATGTGAACCTCTTCCTTCCTTTGGCATGATTCAATGTATGGAATATACCGGTGGTATCATTTCATGTTTCCTTCTACTCTTAGAAGTTAAGAGGTAGTTGTGTGATTTGCTCTATGTAGAACTTTTCCTATCTTTTGAGCATGACTAGTTGCATGTATGTAGTACGGTGAGCGTCTGACACCTTGATATCCTTTACTAGTTTTATAAATAGCCAAGTCAGGTGAGTTAGGAGATTAACTCATTTCTTTGAAAGAATAAAGGATGTCTTAAGTTTTATTAAAGTTAAGGGACTTGAAGAGTTTTGAAGTATGTGATACTTGTTCCGTTTTAAACGTATAAGTCCCTTGGATAGGAAATTGTTTTTGGCTAAGGCATAAAGTGAATATAACGGCTTTATGGGGAGCTGGTTATATTTGCTTTATGGAAAGATAAATGACTTGATTTTAGTAAAAAGGCAACTTGATTTTAAGGCATCAATTGCCTAAGGTTTTATAATAAAAGGAGTCACTTGAGTTCTAAAGGTTAAGAGACTAATTGTATTTTTTAAAGTTAAGAGAATTGATTTGAAAGTATATAATACTTGGTTTCAAAAAGTAGAAGTCTCTTGGTTAGAAAAGGAATGAGTTTTGTCTAAAACTATAAAGGGTTATAACGGCTTTATGGGAAGTTGGTTATAACGGCTTTATGGAAGGTAAAGAGAATGGTTTTCTCTAATAAAGAATTCAAAGAATTAACTTGTATTAAGGAAGGGCAATGTGATTTAAAGGTATCACTTGCTTAAAAGCTTTAATGTATGGGTCACTTGATTTAGAAGCCGAGAAATGTATTTCTAAAAGTATCGTGACTTATGTGAAATGTACACAAGCCTGGATACTACGGGTGTTAGTATCTTGGGGTTTACACAAAAAGGAGTCTCTTAAAAGGAATGTACGTACGTAGTACTTTGGCCTGTTTAATTGAGAATAATTCTATGTGATGCCTTGATTAGTACTTTGGCTTGATAAATTGAGAATAATTCTATGTGATGCCTTGATTAGTACTTTGGCTTGATAAATTGAGAATTTGTCTAAGTGTGCCTTGATTAGTACTTTGGCTTGATTAATTGAGAATTTGTCTAAGTATGCCTTGATAAGTACTTTGGCTTGATTAATTGAGAATTGCCTATGTGTGCTGGCGATAGCCTTTGAATGCAAGGATTATGTTTTATTAAGTTGTCGCGACTCTCGGTTGGAGGGCCGGCTGTCTTGTTATAAGTTACTTGGACGTACCGACAGTGATGTGGGATTCCACGGGTATGCTTCCGTTATTTGTAGTACTTGGGTTAAATTCCCGGATTTTTATAGAAGACATGGTAGTGCTTCTGTTTTGTTTGACGGCCGGTCGAGATAGGGTAAGAGTATAAGTGAGGGGTAAACCCCCAAGATGCTATACCACCTTCTCCAGGGTAAGAGTATAAGTGAGGGGTAAACCCCCAAGACATTATACCCCCTGCTTGTTTTGTTTGATGGTCGGTTGAGATAGGGTAAGAGTATAAGTGAGGGGTAAACCCCCAAGATGCTTTACCACCTTCTCCAGGGTAAGAGTATAAGTGAGGGGTAGACCCCCAAAATGCTATACCACCTGTTTTACCACCTTCTCCAGGGTAAGAGTATAAGTGAGGGGTAGACCCCCAAGATGCTATACCACCTGCTTTACCACCTTCTCCAGGGTAAGAGTATAAGTGAGGTAGACCTCAAGACGTTATACCGGTGGGACTTGGTGTTCATGTATGCCTAATGGTGTATTATTATATCACGGGTATCGGCAGTGATGTAGGATTCCACGGGCGGAGATATATATATGTGTTGTGTATGTATGCGCAAGCGGTGAGGTGGGATGCCACGGCGCGTCACATGATTATATTTTACACTTATAGTATCGGCGATGATGGGGATTCCACGGACACGCTTGATATTTGTGTGACTTGATCGCGTCCCAGATTGGGCCGGGTAGTAATTGTGCCCTCCTTAAAGGGCCGGATTATACTTATGGAAGATAAGTAAGTTATATAGAAATAAACTTAATGATTTGTCCTAGTCATGTGCGTAAGAATGTGGCTATAACCTTTATTGAAAATGGGAAAAGATAATAAGGTGCGATTAAGTTCATAAGTGGTAATGACACGGAAGGATTTAGTATGTATTTTTATACTTGTCCCTGTCATTCTTTTATGCGATTATGATCATTTCTTCAGACGTTATTTTTGTTCCATATTAAATTTTGTTATCGACCCGCTGAGGCTGCGTTCATGCCCGCAGGTTTTAGGTACCCAGGTTGGCGATCCTTGCTCTTAGGATCTCGGTTCAGTTTTAGAGAGAAAGCTCCATTTGCTCCGGAGGCTTATCTCTTGGTACGGTTTCCCCTGAGGTAATAGATTCATGTATATTCAGGGGTATGGCGGGGCCCTGTCCCGCCACAGTTGTTATGTTAAAACTCTTAGAGGTCTATAGTCACATATTGTGGGTCAGTTTGTAAAGGAAAGGAGGCAACTGCTTCGGTTGTTTATATATGTCCAGGAAGGTAGCCCTATCGGCTAACCTGTTGTTTTATTTCTATTGTTTTATTTTATAAGTTTCATGTATGTTCCGCTGATTATCTCTGATGTATACCTGTAAGGGTGCCCAGGTAGGGCACGATCGCGAGCTTGGTCGGTCGTGTGATTTCGAGATCTTTCTATTGAGATATCCTTACAATACCCTTAGGGACCTTGGGTTAAAGTCTTGTGAATAATGAACTACAATTGCAAATTTTTTGTGTGGGAATATCCTTGAACCCGAGAAACTAAGCTAGCAAGTGTTCTCTAATTTTTCTAAGTGTTGAAGACTTGGTCTTGCACTAGTGTAGTATATATAAAACAATAGAGGGCTTAGATCATAACACTTGTGTGGCTTGGATGGAGGAGATTAAATATCTAGCCAAGTGGACAAGTTGACTTCGTCAATTTTCTCAATCTTTGCAAGACTTGTTCATCTACATAGGTCAATGACCATTTTACCCTTGTCCCATTTTGTGCAAGCCTATGTGGGGGGGGGGGGGGGTGACATGTGTCGCCCTCCCATTCGTCCATAAAATTATGTAACCCTCGTGGGCTCCACAAAACGTAAAATTTCTCGGGTGGGCCCTACGTGACCAAATCCGTAAGAATAAATTTCCATAATGATAATAAATTCCGTAATCTTCCAATAATGTATTTTGAGAATCCAATTCGCATCAACGAACATTTTTCCCTTCCGAAGTTCGGAAGATTTTCCCTCGGAAAAACAATTCATTCTTTCGTACAAATTTTCAAGTCTTGTGTTCTCGCGTCTATTCTCGTATACTTGTCCTGTAATTCCGGGGTGTAACATTCTTCCCCCCTTAGAAACATTCGTCCCCGAATGTTCTTTCGGAGCTCAATCTAACATTTCTTGGCATAATCTCATAAAACTGCACTTAATGAAATCTAATTATGCCACATATGGCCCTAATACACCGCACATGCATATCCATCCATCATAAGCCAAACGAGGAAACAAATCCAAAGTGTGCACCATCACTATATACTCCCATTCATGGCCTAAAAGGATTATCTTTTCGTACTTCCAAACTTATTCTAACATACGTACATAATCTCAATATTATCCGTTCATGACACTTAAACATACAACAACCTTATCATACATACAAGTCTCTAAATAGTCAAAGATATACCTGAAATCATATAGGCGGTTCAAAGGACCGCTAAAGCGGAACTTCCACGCGACCCTGCGCTGTCGGTGTATGAACATCCTGCCTAGCTATTGAAGGCGAAGAACCCGCAACTGATCCAGTAGACTGTGCTATCCCACCTGTAACCCTCCTACTAGGATAATCCCTCAACATATGGCCCTGACGGCCACAGGTAAAACGATCGCGATGGCGGCGTGACATTCCCCGTGGTGATCGCCACACAGCGTGAACACTGAGGGAAAAGTGGTCCCGACTGCCTAGAACCCATGTGTACGTGTGAATCCGAAACTCTGGAGCTCTGACCAGCTCCTGAATACCCGGCTGATCCAACCTCCTGCTAGAAAACTAGGAAGGAGCACTCTGTGCCGGCTGAAATGTAGACCTAGCCTGCCGCTGAGGCTGTCTGCCTCGAAAGTTACCCTGAAGCTCTGTCGTCCTGGCCCTCTTGGGCTGGCCTTGGTATGGCTGGTCCTTTCTCTCCCTGTCCTCAATCCCCTGTGCATATGCGCATCACGGCAATATCCATACACAGGTGAAGGGCCACTCCAAGGCAAGCAGTGATCATATAGCGGTCTAGCCCCATAACATAGTGATTAACTCTATCAGCCATGTCAGCCACAATAGTGTGCGCATACCTGGCCAACGAGTCAAACTCCAGGTTGTACTCCCTGATGGTTCTCCCATTCTGCCTCAATGACAAGAATCTATCAACACGGGCCCTCCTCATCTCAGGAGGTAGAAAGTGATCAAGAAAGGCCTCTGTGAACTCATCCCAAACAGCTGGAGGAGCACCCACACCCCTAGACAGTTCCCATGACTCAAACCAGTTCAACGCAATATCGCGTAACCGATAAGAATCTAGTACCACTGACTCGGTCTCCGAGACCCTAAGCACCTGCATAGTCCGTTGTATCTGCCGAATAAACTCCTGAGGATCCTCTTCAGATCTCGAACCATAGAACTCGGGTGGACTCTGACCCGAAAATCCCGAATCCTCAAACTGTCGGCTCTAGGGTTAGCTACGTGCTCCTGTCGGCGCTGCCCTAACACTATGCTAGTCAATAACCTGATCTGCTCTCCATAATCTCTATACTACACCCCGGTGAGGATTTGGAGGCTCAGTGTCGGAACCCCGGAGCCGCGGTGCTCTCGGCTCTCCCAATCTGGCGTGGCCAGACTCGCCGCCTGGAGCACAACCTCAGGCATAGTCTAGGCCTGAGTCCTAGTAACCCTCTGCGCACCACTAGAAGCTCCTGCCTTGCCCTTCTGGGCCCTGGTCGCCTTCCGTGGAGGCATAGCTGATACATAAGAATAGGTCAGAAGGAATTCAACCTAATAAGACAGCTCTACTGCACGATCTCAGAGAGAGAAGAATAGAAACCAATCCTAAATGTCCTGCAGCCTCCTGATTATAGATGTGGTGCACAACACACCGATAATAAAGACTCTACTAGACACGGTCTGTAGACACTTTTCGAGGACTAACTGCTCTGATACCATTTTTGTCACGACCCGACCCGGGCCGGCGACTGGTGCCCTACCTGGGCACCCTTACAGGTATACATCAGAGATAATCAACAGAACATACATGAAACTTATAAAATAAAACAACAAGAATTTAAACAACAGGTTAGCCGATAAGGCTACCTCCCTGGACACATATACATATACTTAAACAACCGCAGTTACATCTTTTTTTTTTACAAACCGACCCACAAGATATGACTACAGACCTCTAAGAATTACAACTGTGGCGGGACAGGGCCCCGCCATACCCCTGAATGTACATAATCTACAATATCAGGGAAACCGTACCCAAAAGATAAGCCTCCGGAGTGAATGAAGCTTCTTCCCAAAAACTGAACAGAAATCCTAAGAGCAGGGATCACCAACCTATGTACCTAACACCTGCGGGCATGAGCGGCCGAATGGGTCGATAACAACAGTGCAAGTATGGAGCGAAATAAATCTGATAACCAAATCATAATTGTATAAAAGAATGACAAGAGCAAGTATAAAAATGAAATACCAGATCCTACCGTGTCATTTTAACTCCTGAAATCAATCGTACATTAACCGTTCTTTTCCTTCTTTCACTAAGAATTTAATCATCATATTCTTACATACATACTTAAGAATTCAATCAAGTTTTACACATAACTTACATATCATACATAACATAATCCGACCCTTTATGGAGGGACTTCTTATTTGGGAGCTTACTTTGATTATCCATGCGTGATAACGTGTCCGCCCATTTGCGGGACACGGTGTCTTGATGAATTGTTATACCGTATTTCAGTATATGCGTGAGGACGACGCACAAAAGTTTAGCCTTAGTTAGGCACTTTGGGCGAAATGTTTGTACCTGACTCACTAAAGAATCGTTTTTGACGAAACGTTTTACAAAACTTGCGAAGGGAAAATTACGGCTATGTCATTTATAATTTTTGCGGATTTTTCCGAGAGACAAAATATTTTGGACCAACGAGAGGGCGACACCTGTCACCCTCTAATTGGCGGATGTGTGGGCGGTAATGGGACGATTTGGAAGTCTTGGAGTAGGTAGGATATTTGTGATATTTGTGTGGTAGTTGGATAAGGTACACATGGATGAATCCTCACCCTACACTTGCCTAGCACTTGGCTTCATCTTGGCCATTGGTTGGCCTATAAATACCCCCCTAACTTGAAGGTTTTCTTCATCCACAAATCATTCTCCAAGTCTTGAAAATCCTTCCCCCTCTCTTGTAGTGTTTCGTCCAACACTCCCCCTCCCCTTGAGAAGGCCTTGGCCGAAACATCTCCCCCCCTCTAGCCTAGTAGCTCTGGCGAAACCCCTTGGTAGAAAGTTGTCTTCCAAGTATAGTTACTATTCCTAAATACCCTAGCCCAAATCCCGTATAGTACTTAGTAGAAGTTGTGAAGAACTTCTAAGGGTTTCTTGGAGCTATCGGAGCGTGCAATTAGGAGCTAAACCTTGCTCATGATCGACTTTTAACTTGGATAATTTTGGGCTTAACGAGGTAAATACTCTTGTCCTTCTATTGTAATTGGATATTACATGTAAGAATAGTTAAGACTTGAGTATAAGATACTTAGAAGGGTATTAAAGAAAGAATTGAACTGTAATTACACTGAAGGATATTACAAAATAGAATTGAACTGTTATCACAGTAGAAGGGTATAAAAGAAGAATAATTGAACTGTACTTACATAGGACTGTTTTCACAGTAGACTTGAGTAGCTTGACGGGTAGGGAAGTGCTGCCCAATTTTTCCGTAGAATAGAGAACCCTCTACTTAGAACTGTTTACAGAATAGTCTAGACATTGATAGACGTGTCTGACTATTATAGGCTGATTCTCTGCGCGTGACATATTCGACTTGGCAGGTGGAGTTCGCCAAGAAGGTATGTGATTCTTCCTATACTCTTGAGCATGATATTTTAAAATATATATATAGTACGGTAGACGTACGTGTGTTAACAGAACGTAGTTTTACGGCAATGTCTTTTGACTTAAGCCTGAATAATAAGAACCTTGAAGTATTTCAAAAGAATTATGAATTATTTTTAAAAGAAGAGTATCTGGATTTTTAAGCGAAAGCTTAAGAGTTATACTAGCTTTATGGGAAGTTAGGTATAACGACTTAAGAAAGATAAAAGGCGGTTTTACTTATTTGTTTATAAAAATCTTGTATTGACTTCGCAAATTGTAGTAAGATGGTTTGATAAGTAAACATGTTATGATACTACGTGTGTTAGTGTCTTGTGATGTTATTCTTGTTGTGCTTACGTTGTTAAGCGTTAAGACCGTTATCTTGTTATTATATCACATACCCCTTGACTTGTTATCACAGGGCTTGCCACCGCGATGCGGTCTATACCGGCTATGCGGTCTGTGTGACTATGCGAGCTGCGGGAGTTCGAGATTGATCATTCGGGTGTTTTATCCGTCTGAGGATGCCCTATGCGATCTGTGTGACTATGCGGTCTATTGAGACTATGCGGTGTGGGAGTCGAGGAGGGTATCGGGGTTAGCTACCCCGTCGAGAATACCTCATGCGGTCGTGTGCGACTATGCGGTGCGGGAGTCGAGATTAGGCACGCATAATGATACTATGGGCGATTGGCCTTGCTTGATCATTCGCGGCCTAGAAAAGACCGGTTCTGATTTACCTATTATTATATGGCACTATATGCAATTGAAGCGATTGTATTTGCAAATGGTTTTAAACACTTTGATTTCATTTAATGTACTTTCTGATTTCACATACCAGTACTGTTATCTTGACCTCCCGAGGCTGCGTTCATCTGCGGTAAGAGCAAGCAGTGCTAGATCTGCATCCTTAGGATCTCTACTTTGGTGTCGAGCTCCATCTTCTAGGAGGCTCGACTTTTGGTATGGTTCTCACGATGTTGTAGATATATGTACATTCAGGGTATGGCGGGGCCTGTCGCCATAGTTGTTACATTCCTAGAGTGCGTAGTCATGTTGTAAAGTTGGGATGTAGCTGTTCACTTTTTATATATATATTGTTATACCCGTAGTTTTGGGGTATGTATCACGAGGACATACGTGCGAGAATCGACATTGAAGTGGAAAGGAAGAAAGAGGTGATTTTCCACGGAAAAGTTTAGGTTTTGTGAAGGAAAAAGGTTCGTTAATGGGAATTGGATTCCCAGTTTGGTATTCGGACTTCTTGGAATATTAGAGAATTATGGAATTTTATTTTTCGGAAATGGTCACGTGGGGCCCGGGAGAAATTCTGGTTTTGTAGAACCACTTTGTTTTGAGATTTTGGCCATTGTGGATATTTCGGAAGATGAAATATTTTGGGCCAGTAGGAGGCGACACGTGTCACCCCCTAGTTGGCTTGGGCGAATTCCACTTTGTACCTGGCCTTGTTTAGAGTCGTTTTTAATGAAGCGTTTTACAACTCGCGTAGGATAAATGCGGCTATATCATTTCTAATTTTTGCGAATTTTTCGAGAGGCGCAACACGTTGGACCAGCGAGAGGCGACACTTGTCACCTCTCGTTGATGGATGTCAGCGTGATAGGGCCGATTGGGTTGGCTTATTTTGTCTTGGAGTTGGTAGGATATTTTGTGTGCAAGTTGGCCAAGGACACTTGCCTAAATCCTCACCTACACTTGCCTTGCACTTGGCATAATCTTGGCCATTGGTTGGCCATCCCTTGACCTATAAATACCCCTTATTGAAGAGTTATTTCATCCTAAATTGAGCGATCTTTCTAAGTCTCAAATCCTCCTCTCCCTCTTGTTGTTTCGTCCAAACACACCTCCCCTTTGAGAAGCTCTGGCCGAGAGCAACCCCCTCTAGCCTAGCCGAGACACTACCACTCCTTGGTAGAAATGTTGCCTTCTAGTATTGTTATAATGCCCAAATTACCTAGCCCGAATCTCTTAGTACTTAGTAGAAGTTGTGAAGAACTTCTAAGGTTTCCTTGGAGCTCTGGGCGTACAACTTAGGAGCTAAACCTTGCTCGGTGACTTTTATCTAGGATATTATTGGGCTTAGGGGTAAATAACCTTATCTTCCTTTTGTAATTAGAGTATATATCTTGTAGAAGTATAGGAATAGTATTAAATACTTAGAAGGATATTGCAGAATAAATTGGTATTATCACGATAGAAGGGCTTAAAGAAGAATAATAGAGCTGTACTTACATAGAATTTGTTTTCTGATGAACTTGAGTAGCTCAGGGTAGGGAAGTGCTGCCCAAATGTCCATAGAATAGCGAACCCTCTGTTTAGAGCTTTATCTGATCTGATCTGAGCGTTGATAGGCGTGTTGGTATTATAGGTCGATTCTCTGCGTAACATATTGACTTGGCGGTGGATTTTTCGAGAAGGTATGTGATTCTTCCTATCCTCTTGAGCATGATATTTTAAAGAATATGTATATAGTGCGGTGAGCGTCGTGTGTTAAGCTGAATAATAAATGCGGCAATGTCTTTTGACTTAAGCTGAATAAAAGAATGCAAGTAGTTCAAAAGAATTAAGAAACCTTTTGAAAGAAGAGTAACACACGGTTTTAAAAGCTTAAGAGTTATACTATCTTTATGGGAAGTTAGGTATAACGGCTTAAGAGTGATAAAAAGAATGATGTTTTACCAATCAGAATGAATGTCGAACAAACCACAGCAGCGCTAATAAAAAGAAATGTTTTGACTATTAATGTAGTATTAAAACCGGTGAAACTTCCATCTGCATAGGAGCTAAGATGAGACAAAATGATATTACATTTCCTAGATCATAGCTCTTTGTGATAAGATTGTTATGAACAATAATAACCTACTCACATAAGGTATATGTTTCTCAAATTGTTTTAAAGATTAAAACTATGAACTACAAACCCTTTCGAAAATGAGAAACTTGAGTAATTGAAACTAGGCAAACTTGAGCGTTAGGAAAAGAATGTTGTTACTTGTTTTTACAAAGAGAAGTGTTTTGATTTACTTGAAAAGGAAATTACTCTATTTTTATACTTGTATTGTATGACTTTTGTGAAAAGCGGATCTTTTAAGGAGTAATACATGAAGTACTTTGGGGCTAAAACCGAACTTGTTATCATAATATAGAAAGTACCTTGTGTGAATAACTTGATTGTATTGATTTGTGATAGTCTTGTAAATACTTTCTTATTGACTTGATAAGTAAGCATGTTAGGATCTTCGTGAGTTAGTGTCTTGTGATGTTTGTGTAGAGGGTTTTCCACTTGTTGTGCTTATGTTGTTTAGCGATAAGCGGTTATGTTGATATCATATCATTCATAACTCCGGGGTTAAGGCTGCCTCCGTCTGGGGTAGACTCAGCGGTCTAGTGACACATGATCGAGAATACCTTATGCAGTGCAGTATGGCCTATGCGGAGCTACGGGAGTTCGAGTTAGTATCGGCCGCGTGGTCATGCGGTCCTTGTGGCCATGCGGGCCGAGTCGAGGCGCTGGGGAGTAGCTACCCTCGATGCGAGGAATACCTCATGCGGGCCATTAGAATGGCCCGTGCGAGCTATGGGAAGTTCGGGGCTGAAGGCGCATTAGATCTGCGAGCGAGTGGCGGCTTTGATCATGTGACGATGCAGGCAGATCTCATAATCTGATTCGACCTTGTTTGTCGGGGTTTTTAGTAGTCGGCTATGCCTTCGTACTTACCGTCACGGTTTTATGATGACTTTGAGGCGTGAGTCTCGACTTGACATGATTGCTTATTTATTGTGGCTGTAGTTTTGGCTTATCATACATGTCTCTGCCTTATATAGACTACTATGATTTCATTCTGATATTTTGATTTCACATACTTGGTACTGTTGTCTTGACCTCCTTCGAGTGCGTTCATCTGCATGAGTAAAGGTACTCCTCTGTTGATCCGTTCTTAGGATCACCGTTTTGTCGGAAAAGCTCCGTTTCTCGGAAGCTTAGCATTTTGGTATGGTCCTGTCGTTGTAGATATTTGTATTCGGGGTATGGCGGGGCCTGTCCGCCATTGTTGTTTTAAACTCTTAGAAGTGCTGTAGACTGTTGTAAGGTTGGGATGTAGCTTGTTCATTTTGGGGTACTTATATACATATATCTTAGAAAACTTTTTCCCAGCGTGTCTTATTTATCTTGTTTCATATTGTGGTTGTTTTATTTTCGATTTCTACGATGTATGACTACTTGGGTGCGGGTAAGGCACGATCCACGAGCCAGCGGAATTCGTGACAAAAGTGGTATCGAGCGATTAATCCTCGGAAAGTGTCTGAACCGTATCTAGTAGAGTCTTGATTATCGGTGTGTTGTGCACCACACGATAATCGAGGCTATAGGATATTTAGGATTGGTTTCCATTCTTCTCACTCGAGATCGTGCTTTAGAAGCGTGTTATAAGTTGGACCCTCTAACGTATTCCTTTCCTCTACAGTGATGCCTCGCGCCCGAACCTTCGGGCCCGAAGAAGCGGCCGAAGGAGGCTGCGAGTAAATCTGAGAGATTTAGAAGGGCACAGGCCCAATCATCACTGAGGTGATGCTTCTGCGAGGAGTTACGAGGCGTCGCGGCGGCGAGTTTACGGCGGCGGCCGATTCCTCTGCGGCCATGACATCTGGACCTTGATTCCACGTCTTGGAGTGAAAATATGGATTGGAAGGAGGCGGCCACTGTTACTAGCAAGGACTTGGCAGCCGAGTATTTTATGTACCCGGTATACCAAGGATATTGATGATTATCTAAAGAAGGGTTGTGAAAAGTAGCTATTGATCGAGAATAGGCGGGCTTGCGTTGAGGTTATGTGCGTGGTGAGAGATGTAGAGATCGGAGTAGCAAAGCGTGAGAAGAGGGCCCGATTGGCGGGATCATTTAGTAACTCTCGGCGAACCGCCTCGTGGATTAGACATGCGCCTCCGCGGTGCAGAGTGTCCCTCCACCAAGTTCGATTTTCCTCGGTGTTCGCGGTGTGGCGGCGTCGTCGAAATGCGTCTTTTTCAGTGCTTGTTTTTGCGGCGTCGAGGCCGTATAGCGAGGAATGTTCTATGAGGAAGGATGCAAGTAGGAGGACTCGGCCTACTAGACCGATTGTGAGTGCGGTGGTTCGGAGAGGAGGGTGTTAGCGAGAGGCCACCACTCGGTGTGGCGTTATGGTCGATGTCATGCGTGAAGTGTCGTGCCTGCGTCGGCTTGTTATTTTGCGGCCAGTAGGGCCATTTCGCGAGAATTGTCCGACCAAGGGTGGTGCGGATGTAGAGACTCGACGCCGAGGATCGGTGGATAGTTCATCACCTTCCCGACTATGCGCCAGTGCAGTTTGATTAGAACGACCTAAGGAAGTCTGGCGTGAATCTGGTATATCCTTAACCCTTTAGAGATTTATATGTGTAGCGAATATCTTAAGTATTATTTTGAGATAGCATTGTGTTAAGCGTGATTGGGAATCATGATTAGTTAATCGGGAAAGATTGGGGATAGAGAAAGTGGGAGCCTTAGAATGTATACGTAGAGACCTTAGGCGAGGCCATCTTTGGTAAAGAATTATTTCGTGTTTGACCCTTATCGAGGTGCATAGTATCGTGAGATATTTTTGTGGGATGAATCACGAGTCTTTGTGAAATGAAAGAGGGTAGAAGACCGCTAGGTTTTAAATGCGTGATTGGTGAGATTGTTCGAATCGGGAGCTAGTGTTTGCGCGTTGCGGGTTGGGTTGAGGCCATGTGGCGGGTCGACCGTGGCTTTGTATGGTGGTGGGGTCGGTTTGTGGTGGTCGCCGGTGGTAGGGTCACTAGGGTGTTAGGCCAAGTTTAGTTAACCAACGTACGAGTTCGTGGATGCATTCGACCAGTAGTCGGGCCGAGGAGGTCAGCCCGTCTTGTCTTCTAGCAAAGACCGTGTACTCAGTAGGGGTGATTATATCAGAAAGGTTGTAAGGCTGCACGGGGTGCCTACCTTCACCTTATGACAGACAGTGGAGCCCAGGGTACGGCTGTTTCTTTTTTTGGAAGTTTTACCAGGCAGGGTTAAGAACTCAGGTAAGTCTCAGAATAGCATTCGCCCTCGGGCAGTGTTTGGATTTCAGGAGTAGTTGTGGGGATTGTTGTCTCCTGTGGAGGGAGTGTTTAAGCTACCATTTTCAGTATTCGGATGTCGCCTTAGGAAGCCTTGTAGGGGCGGAAGTATAAGTTGCCGATCGATTGGTTCGATGTTGGCAAGGTTGGATAGTTAGTTCGAGTTTGTTCCAGGTGTGGATAGGGTGTGACGAGTTTTGGAAGCGGAGAAACTTAGCCGTGTTACTTTGGGCCTTTTGAGTTCATGTGAAGATTAGGCGGGTTGCCTATATGTTAGCATTTGCCGTCCGACTTAGGAGGCGATGCGTCCGATCTTTCGTATTGTTATGTTGGGTGGCGTATAAAGAGGCGAGCCTACCACAGAACGGCAAGTGGCTCTCCGTATGGCACATCCTGAGAAGGGCCGTAGGGCATGCCTCAGGGATCGCAAGCAGCCCGGTACCATTTGTTGGGTCGTCGGAGCAAGGCTCGCGATAAAGTGACAAAAGTGGTATCACGACGAGTAAGGGAAGAAGCGAACATGTATTACGAGCATAAGTGTGATAATTCGTTTGTAAAGAGTAGGGGCGAAGGGAGTATCTTTTTAGATCTCGAGTAGGAGTTTTTGTGATAGAGGTGATTCCTCGTGGACTTGGAGTTAAGTATGTGCGCTTGTTGTGTTGTGACCAGGTGTGGCATGGTTGTTTTCATAAGTATAGCAGTGAGGACTATACTGGCGCCTGTTTGTTTTGATACTTAGAAGGAACATTCGGGACGAATGTTTCTAAGGAGGGGAGAATGTTATACCCCGTAGTTTCAGGGTATGTATACGAGGACGTACGTACGAGAATACGACATTGAAATTGGAAAGGAAGAAAGAGGTGATTTTTCCACGGAAAAGTTTCCGGTTTTTGTGAAGGAAAAAGGTTCGTTAATGGGAATTGGATTCCCAGATTTGGTATTCGGACTTCTTGGAATATTAGAGAATTATGGAATTTTATTTTTCGGAAATGGTCACGTGGGGCCCACGGGAGAAATTCTGATTTTGTGGAACCCACTTTGTTTTGAGATTTTGGCCATTGTGGATATTTTGGAAGATGAAATATTTTGGACGAGTAGGAGGCGACACGTGTCACCCCTAGTTGGCTTGGGCGAATTCCACTTTGTACACACACCCGTTTAGAGTCGTTTTTAAATGACGTTTTACTGACTCGCGTAGGATAAATTAGGCTATATCATTTCTAATTTTTGCGAATTTTTCGAGAGGCGCAACACGTTGGACCAACGAGAGAGGCGACACTTGTCACCCTCTCATTGATGGATGTCAGCGCAATAGGGCCGATTGGGTTGGCTTATTTTGTCTTGGAGTTGGTAGGATATTTTGTGTGCAAGTTGGCCAAGGACACTTGCCTAAATCCTCACTTACTTGCCTTGCACTTGGCATAATCTTGGCCATTGGTTGGCCGTCCCTTGACCTATAAATACCCCTTGTTGAAGAGTTATTTCATCCAAATTGAGCAATCTTTCTAAGTCTCAAATCCTCCTCTCCTCTTGTTGTTTCGTCCAAACACACCTCCCTTTGAGAAGCTCTGGCGAGAGCAACCCCCTCTAGCCTAGCCGAGACACTACCCCTCCCTTGGTAGAAATGTTGCCTTAGTATTGTTATAATGCCCAATTACCCTAGCCCAAATCTCTTAGTACTTAGTAGAAGTTGTGAAGAACTTCTAAGGTTTCCTTGGAGCTATCGGAGCGTACAACTTAGGAGCTAAACCTTGCTCAGGCGTGACTTTTATCTAGGATATTATTGGGCTTACCGAGGTAAATAACCTTATCCTCCTTTTGTAATTAGAGTATATATCTTTGTAGAAGTATAGGAATAGTATTAAATACTTAGAAGGATATTGCGAATAAATTGAACTATTATCACGATAGAAGGGCTTAAAGAAGAATAATAGAAGCGTACTTACATAGAATTTGTTTTCTGATGAACTTGAGTAGCTCAGGGTAGGAAGTGCTGCCCAAATGTCCATAGAATAGCGAACCCTCTGTTTAGAGCTTTATCTGATCTGATCTGAGCGTTGATAGGCGTGTTGGTATTATAGTCGATTCTCTGCGGCAACATATTCAACTTGGCGGTGGATTTTGCGAGAAGGTATGTGATTCTTCCTATCCTCTTGAGCATGATATTTTAAAGAATATGTATATAGTACGGTAGACGTACGTGTGTTAACTGAATAATAAGTACGGCAATGTCTTTTGACTTAAGCCTGAATAAAAAGAATCTGAAGTAGTTCAAAAGAATTAAGAAACCTTTTTGAAAGAAGAGTAACACTTGGTTTTAAAAGCTTAAGAGTTATACTAGCTTTATGGGAAGTTAGGTATAACGGCTTAAGAGTGATAAAAAGAATGATGTTTTACCAATCAGAATGAATGTCGAACAAACCACAGCAGCGCTAATAAAAAAAAATGTTTTGACTATTAATGTATTATTAAAACCAGTAGAAACTTCCATCTGCATAGGAGCTAAGATGAGACAAAATGATATTACATTTCCTAGATCATGGCTACTGTGATAAGATTGTTATGAACAATAATAACCTACTCACACATAAGGTATATGTTTCTCAAATTGTTTTAAAAGATTAAAACTATGAACTACAAACCCTTTCGAAAATGAGAAACTTGAGTAATTGAAACTAGGCAAACTTGAACGTTAGGAAAAGAATGTTGTTACTTGTTTTTACAAAGAGAAGTGTTTTGATTTACTTCAAAAGGAAATTACTCTATTTTTATACTTGGGTATTGTATGACTTTTGTGAAAGAAGCGGATCTTTTAAGGAGTAATACATGAAGTACTTTGGGGCTAAAAACCCGAACTTGTTATCATAATATAGAAAGTACCTTGTGTGAATAACTTGATTGTATTGATTTGTGATAGTCTTGTAAATACTTTCTTATTGACTTGATAAGTAAGCATGTTAGGATCTTACGTGAGTTAGTGTCTTGTGATGTTTGTGTAGAGGTTTTCCCTTGTTGTGCTTATGTTGTTTAGCGATAAGCGGTTATGTTGATATCATATCATTCATAACTCCGGGGTTAAGCGCCTCCGATCTGCGGGGTAGACTTCGGTAGTCTAGTGACTATGATTCGAGAATACCTTATGCAGTGCAGTATGGCCTATGCGGAGCTACGGGAGTTCGAGTTAGTATCGACCGCTTGTGGTCATGCGGTCCTTGTGGCGTGCGGGCGCGAGTCGAGGCGGCTGCCGGGAGTAGCTACCCTCGATGCGAGAATACCTCATGCGGGCCATTAGAATGGCCCGTGCGAACTATGGGAAGTTCGGGGCTGACGCGCGCATTAGATCTTTGCGGCGAGTGGCGGCTTTGATCATGTGACGGTGCAGACAGATCTCGTAATCTGATTACGACCTTGTTTGTCTTGGGGTTTTTAGTAGTCGGCTATGCCTTCGTACTTACCGTCGGTTTTATGATGACTTTGAGGCGTGAGTCACGACTTGACATATTTGCTTATTTATTGAAGCGTAGTTTTGGCTTATCATACATGTCTCACGCCTTATATAGACTACTATGATTTCATTTCTGATATTTTGGTTTCACATACTTGGTACTGTTGTCTTGACCTCGCCCGGCTGCGTTCATCTGCCGCAGTAAAGGTACTCCTACTGTTGATCCGTTCTTAGGATCACCGTTTATTTGTCGGAAAAAGCTCCGTTTCTCGGAAGCTTAGCATTTTAGTATGGTCCTGTCGTTGTAGATATTTGTATTCGGGGTATGGCGGGGCCCCGTCCGCCATTGTTGTTTTAAACTCTTAGAGTGCATAGACTGTTATAAGGTTGGGATGTATTCATTTTGGGGTACTTATATACATATATGCGAAAGGCAACTTTTCCAGCGTGTCTTATTTATCTTGTTTCATATTGTGGTTGTTTATTTTCCGATTTCTCGATGTATGACTACTTGGGTGCGGGTAAGGCACGATCCACGAGCCCAAAGCGGTCGTGACATATATCTAGAAAGGCAACCTTTTCTCGAGATAAGCGTGTCTTATGTTACAATTGTTTCATGTCTTGTTTTATATTCCGCTGATTACTCTGATGTATGTCTACTTGGGTGCCCCGGTAAGGCACCAGTCACGGGCCCCGGAACGGGTCGTGACATGAATCATGTGGCATAATCCGACCCTCCTGTGGGGCTCGGTGTACTGTGGAATCATGTAGCATAATCCGGCCCCCCTGTGGAGCTCGGTGTTGTTATACCCCGTATTTCCAGAGTATGTACGTGAGGGAGTACGTATAAAAGTTTAAGCCTTAAGTAGGAAAAGGGACGAAAATTTGTTCACAACCCCCGAAAAGAATTGTTTTCCGACGAAACGTTTTCCAAACTTTGCGAGGGGAAACTTACGGTTGCGACATTAATAATTTTTGCGGATTTTTCCGAGAGATGAAATATTTTGGACCAACGAGAGGCGACACTTGTCACCTCAGTGGTGATCTTAAGTCGATTGGTGGGCACGTTTCTTGGCATGTTTTGTGGCCTAAAACTTGGGTCAATGTTTGGAGTGATTTGTGGAGTAGATGGCTAGGGTGCACTTGTCCAAATCCTCACCCTCCACTTGTCTTAATCTTGGCAATTGGTTTCCCTATAAATACCCCCCTTAGTTGAAGACTTCTTCATCCACAAAATGATTTCTAAGTCTTGAAATCCCTCTCCCCCTTTGTAGGCTCGTCCAAGAGCCTCCCCCTCCCCCTTGTGAGGCCCTTGGCCGAGAAATACCCCTCTCCTAGTGGTGCTAGCCTAAACATACCCTCTCTTGAGTTGTTCTAGTAAAATACCCCCTTGGTAGAAAAGTATTCTCCAAGTATTGTTACTATTCCAAAATACCTTGGCCCAAATACCTTGTAGTATTCCAAGGTTACCCCTATACTAAAAGCCCAGAAATACTATTATACTTCCCTTCAGTCACAAAACGAAACCCTAAGGAAAATCTTCACAGTTGGTTGAAGTATTAAGAAGAAGTTGCGTAGAACTTCTAAGGGTTGTTTGGAGAGGGTTGGGCGCCCGAGTAGGAGCTAAACGTTGCTCAGGATCGACATTTAAACTTGGATAATTTTGGGCTTACCGAGGTAAATACGCTTGTCCTTCTATTGTAATTGGAAATTACATACTGTAGTAGTATAGAGATGAATATAAGATTCATAGAAGAATATTAAAGAAGAAGATTAAACTGTACTTACATAGAATTTGTATTCTGATGAGACTTGTGTAGTTTAACGGGTGAAATCTTTGCCGATTTTAGTAGAATAGAGAACCCTCGCTTAGAATATTCTGAGTAGTCTAGACGTTGATAGGCGTATATGGCGCTTATAGGTTGAAAGTTCTGCGAGTAGCATGTTCTACTTGAAGGTGGACAAGGCTAGTCGGGTTATAAGCGATGGGCGTTTTGCTAATAGTCGATAATCGTCGCGAGGTATGTGATTCTTCCTATCCTCTTGAGCATGATATTTTAAAAGAATATATATAGTACGGTGAGCGTGCGTGTGTTAGCGAGCGTGGTTTCTTTGCGATGTCTTTTGACTTGAGTCTAAATAATAAGAATCTGAAGTATTTCAAAAGAGTTAAGAAACCTTTTTGAAAGAAGAGTAATACTTGGTTTTAAAAAGCTTAAGAGTTATATTAGCTTTATGGGAAGTTAGGTATAACGACTTAAGAGAGATAAAAAGAATGGTTTATTGATTTTAGAAGTTAAGAGACTTGATCTTAAAAGATAAGAGACTTGACTTAATTAAATTAATATGAATTTTGTTAAAAAGTGTGAAACCTCATTCGTGAGTAATGAGTACTTGGTTTTTAAAAGGAATAATGTTTTACTGATTTCGGAAATCAGAATAAGTATCGAACGAACCACTGCAGCGTTAATAAAGGGAAATGTATTGACTAATTAAGTATTATTAAAACCAGTAGAAACCTCCATCTGCATAGAAGCTAAGATGAGACAAAATGATATTACATTTCCTAGATCATGGCTGCTTTAATAAGATTGTTATGAACAAGAATAACCTACTCACACATAAGGCATATGTTTCTCAAATTGTTTTAAAAGAGAATTATATTCTTAAGTGATTAAGACTATGAACTACGAAACCTTTCGAAAATGAGAAACTCGAGCATTTGAAAATAGGCAAACTTGTACGTTGGAAAAGAATGTTGTTACTTGATTTTACAAAGGGAAGTGTTTTGGTTTACTTAAAAAGATAGTCACTCTATTTTTAATACTACGGGTATCGTGTGACTCTTGTGAAAGAAACAGAATATTTTTAAAGAGATAATGTATGAATTACCTTGTGTGAATAACTTGACTATGTTGGTTTGTGATAGCCTTGTAATACTTTCTTGTTGATTTGATAAGTAAACATGTTAGGATGCTACGTGTGTTAGTGTCTTGTGATGTTTGTGTAAAGGGGTTTCCCTTGTTGTGCTTATGTTGTTTAACGGTAAGCCGTTATGTTAGTATTGCACCACTCACCCCTTGACATGATACCGGGGGTTAAGCTGCCCTCCGATGCGGGGTATACCTCAGGCAGTCTGGGACTATGATTCGAGAATACCTCATGCGGGTCCAGGGGACCTATGCGGAGCTACGAGTTCGAGTTAGTGTGCGGTCTATATGGCCATGCGGTCTATGTGGCCATGCGGACTACGAGTCCAGGACGATGCCGGGGAGTAGCTACCCTCGATGCGGGGAATACCTCATGCGGGCCTATGTGTGTGGCTGTCACGACCCGTTCCGGGGCCCGTGACTGGTGTCTTACCCGGGCACCCAAGTAGTCATACATCAGAGTAATCAGCGGAACATAAAAACAATACATGAAACAAATGATATCATAATAAAATAGGCCAACCAAACGGTTACCTTCTTGTATATATAATTAAAAACTGGAGCGATTACATCCTTACAAACCACACTTGGCAGTACTACGGACCTAAGAGTTTTTATACAACATGGCGGGAGGTCCCGCCATACCACAGATGTACAAGTACCTACGATGTGAGGACTTTACAAAAGATAAGCCTCGGAGAAACGGAGCTTCCCAATCTGTTGTGATCCATGGCGAGGATCAACGGCGGTGTACCTACTGCGGCATGAGCGGCCCGAAAGGAGTCGATCTACAGTACCAAGTATGTGAAACGAAAAATCACGTAAATGAAATCATAGTAGTCTATATAAAGCGGGAGACATGTATGATAGCAAACTACGATCCGTAATAAATAGCGATCATGTAAATCGGGGACTCACGCCAAAGTCATCACTCAAATATAACTATGGGTCTCACGCCCTCAGCATCAATCATGCCCGTGGAATACCTTTCCGCCAGTGATCTATGATATAATAACACCAAGGGTACATATGAACACCAAGTCCTACCTGAGTCATAAAACCGTACGGGGCAAGTACAAAGGCTAACTACCAGATACCAAAACCGTACTAACAATACTATACAACCAAACCACGAGGCGTCACGGGCAAGTCGGCCGACTACGGATACCAAGGCGTGTCACGCGTCGTGACCGGAGCAATGCGAGGGCTAACTACGGATACCAAGGCCATATCACGAGACTCGCCACGAAGGCGATCACGGGGCAAGTCTGGCCGACTACGGATACGAGCGGTGTCGCGTGGTGGCCGGGGCAAATCTGAGCTAACTACCGGATACCAAGGCGTATCACGAGACTTCGCCACTAACTAAGCGGGGCAAGTCGAAGGCTAACTACGGTACCAAGGCGAATCAGCCACGAGACGGGGCAAGTACGAAAGCCAACCACCAGATACCAAGGCCGAATCAGTAAAACCTCATGAGGGCTAGTCCATGGAATAACACTATCAACAGGATCGTACACGTGGAATTCGCCGTCACTGCCGGTACGTCCAAGTAATATCATAACAAATCAGCCGGCCCTCCATTGAGAGACGCGGCGGTATAGAAATACAATACTAGCACGACAAGGCTATCACACGCAAACATACACAACTCAAGGTACTTTCATTTTATGCCAAAGTCCAGGTTTTAACCCCAAAGTACTACGTACGTTAAATTCTTTTTAAAGGATCCATTTCTTTTACAAAGGTCACCCGATGCCCGTATTATAACATAGAGTGACTAACATTTTTAAGTAAACCAAAACAACTTCCATACTTTCCTTTTTAAACCAATTTAAGACAGTACCATGCCTTATTTTTGGACGAAAACACTTCTCCTTTTTAAAGTCGAGTTACCACTTTAAAAACCAATGATAAAACCATTCTTTTGTTTTCATAAAGTCGTTATAACTAACTTCCCATAAAGTTGTTATAACACTTTATGTTTTAAACCAATTTAAGACAAAACAATGTCTTTCTTTTTAAGAAAATTCTTCAATTCCTCAAGTCTCTTTTCTTTTAGAAATCAAGTTCCTTACTTTGAAATTTTAAGAAAATTAATGCTTGTTTATACCGATTCTCATTAAAGCAGCCATGATCTAGGAAATGTAATACAATTTTATCTTATCTTAGCTTCTATGCAGATGGAGGTTTCTACTGGTTTTAATATAATAACTTATTCTCATTTCCGAAATCAATAAAACATTATTCTTTTAAAAACCAAGTACTCATTACTCACGAAAGAGGTTTCACACTTTAACAGACTTTAAATCAATTCAATTAAGTCAACCGTTCCTTTTATCTCTCTTAAGTCGTTATGCCTAACTTCCCATAAAGCTAGTATAACTTAAGCTTTCAAACCAAGTATTACTCTTCTTTCAAAAACGATTCTTAAATCTTTTGAAATACTTCAAGATTCTTATTATTGGGCTTAAGTCAAAAGACATTGCCAGTAAAACTACGTTCGATTAACACACGTACGTCTACCGTACTATATATATTCCTTTTAAAATATCATGCTCAAGAGGATAGGAAGAATCACATACCTCGCGACGATTATCGACTATTAGCAAATAGCTCCAAATTACTGTAATCCTGTTAGCCTCTTCCACCCTTCGAGTAGAATACGCTACTCGCAGTACTTCAACCTATAACGGTCATATAAGTCTATCAACATCTAGACTACTCTGCAGAATAATTCTAGATACAGATTCCTTTATTCTACGGAAAATTGGCAGCACTTCCCTACCCGCCAATCTACACAAGTCTACTGTAAATACAGTCCTATGTAAGTAAAGTTCAATCTTCTTTCTTTAATATTCTTCTGATGTGATTTCAATTCAATTCTCTTCTTTTATACCATCCTTCTATATATCTTATACTCACTTCTATACAACTACAGTATGTACTTTCCAATTACAATAGAAGGACAAGAGTATTTACCTCGATAAGCCCAAAATTATCCAAGTTGAATGTCGATCCTGAGCAACGTTTAGCTCCTACTCTGGGCACTCCAACCCGCTCCAAACAACCCTTAGAAGTTCTACACAACTTCTTCTTAATACTTCATCTCGCTATGAAGATTTTCTTAGGGTTTCGTTTTGTGACCGAAGGGAAGTATAATAGTATTTTTGGGCTTTTAGTATAGGTGTAACCTTGGAATACTACAAGGTATTTAGGCGAGTATTTTGGAATAGTAACAATACTTGGAGAATACTTTTTCTACCAAGGGGGTATTTTACGAAAACTACTAGGCAAGGGGAGGGTATTCGAGGGCTCTCTAATGGGGAGGGTGCTCTTGGGCGAGAGCTTGAGAGGGGAGAGGGATTTTTAGACTTGGAATTTCAAGTGAGGATGAAGAAGTAGTCTTGCATTAGAGGGGTATTTATAGGACATTGATGGCCAAGATTAAGCAGTGGTGGGAAAGTGTAGGGTGAAGATTTGGACATGTGTTTGTGGGTCCCACTTGCTCATCAACTACACAAAATATCCTACCAACTCCTTGACAAAAAGAAGCTAAAAAGCGTGCCAAGAAATCCCTTGGATTGCAGTCACTTGGGTGACAAGTGTCACCCTCTCGTTTGTCCAAAATATTTCGTCTCTCCGAAAATTCCGCAAAAATAATAAAAGACATAGCCGGAATTTTCCCTTCGCAATTTCTGGAAAACGTTTCGTCAGAAAACGATTCTTTTTGCTAGTTGTGCACAAAATTTTTGTCCTTGCCTAACTTTAAGGCTCAACTTTTCTACGTACGTCCTCACGTACATACTCTGGAAATACGGGGTATAACATTCTCCCCTCCTTAGAAACATTCGTCCCGAATGTTCCTTCTTAAGACAGATAACGATAAAGCTCCTCGTAACAAGTTGCGATGCCACACCTGCCACAAAATAACACACGCACAAATACTTAACCCAAGTCAACGAGGAATCATTCCTACATCACAAAGCTTCTACCCGGTCTAAAAGATATCTTCTTCGCACATTTACTTCACAACGAAATGATCATTTCTATTTTCTTAGCACATGTTCACTTCTTTCCTTACTCGTCGTACTTTTCTCGAACACTTGAACTCTTCTAGTATACGTACCATACTTCAGTCATCGCTTCAGTTTCCAAAACTTTGGAGTCACCACCTCCAAACTAGGTCATCTTACTAGCCTCAATCTCCCTTAAGGCCATTCCCGGCCTTCACGATCCGATTCTGGTCGAACATATCCACGAACTCATACGATGGTCATCTAAACTTGGGCCTAGCACCCTCGTGACCCTACCACCTGGCGGGACCACCCAGAACTGACCCCACCTTAAACCGGGCTACGGGTTGACCCGCAATACGTCCTCAACCCGACCCGCTATCGCTTCAAACACTTGTTCTCCTGATCCGGAACAATCTCATAAATCAAGTCACGAAAACCTATTGGTCTTCTTAGCTCAACTACCCTTTCTAGTCTCATACCACTCAGAGACTTATCACACAAATATGTTTCACGCATACAATGCACTCTGACAAGGGTCAACATAAACATGACTCTACTCGAGACGGCCTTACAGCTAAGGTCTCAACGTGTAATATTCTAACGTTCATACCTTCCCTGTCCCCATACTTATTCTTTCAACTAACCATGTCTCTAACCCACAATATACACAATGCTATCTGTACATAGTACTCAACATATAATCATCATAACACGCATGCTGATCTCTTGAGGGTTAAGGATATACCTGAAAAGATAGGCGGTTCAAAGGACCGCTAAAACTGGGAACTTCCACCGCGACCTGCGTGGCTGTAGGTGTATGAACATCTGCCTAGCTATGGAAGGTGAAGAACCCTTGGCGATCTCGTAGTGCGTGCTATCCTACCAGCTACCGCTTGGACGATCTCGCCAGATGGCCCCGTTGGCCGCAAGAATAACAATCTCCCAAATTAGTACGACACTCTCCTATGAAGTTTTCCAACGCCACACTGAGACAAGGCGACTCATCCGGCGAGCACTCCTACTCCCGGAAAATCTGAAACACAGGAGCCACGCTCGCTCCCGAATATCCGAAGGTCGGATGTGGAGGACCACTCAGATCGGGCGGAGGTACATAACTAATCTGCTTCTGGCGGTCCGCCTCGAAAGTTATCAAAGGACCACTGCTGCTCGCCTCTTACGATCTTGGTCATTCCGTCGACCTCTCCGCCTCACACCCAGTGCGTAAGCTGCGTGCGGGCAATGTTCATGCGGTGAAGAGCTACACTGAACAAGCCTCGCCAAGTAGTCATCAAGCCCGGTGGCGTGGCGGTGAACTCTGTCCCCATGTGCTACTAACGCGGGACGCATCGAGCTAATGAGTCGAACTCTCATTGTACTCCCAAATGCCGTGCGCCTCAACACCAAAAATCTGCCGGCCGAGCCCTCCTCATCTGTGGAGGCAAGAAATGTGCAAGAAATGCCTCCGAGAACTCGTCCCAAAAATCTGGAGGCGCATGCTCCCCCCGGGACAGCTCCCACGAATCAAACCAGTCGACTGCAGTATCACGCAGCCGATGTGAACCTAAGATCACTGACTCGGTCTCCGAAGCCTTGATCACTCTCATGATCCGCTGTAACTGTCTGATGAACTCCTGCGGATCATCCTCAGGCCTCGATCCATAAAACAACGGCTACAGACTCGAAAGTCCCGATCTCAAACTATCTGCTCTCGGGTGAACTACGGTACTACTGCTGGAATCAGCGCGATCCAGCTTATCCTCGTGCCTTGCCACTATCCTGGCCAATAACTGGGCCATCTCCTTGTAACCCATCTCCTCTGCTCCAGGCTGTGGGACTGGAGGCTCAGGTGTTGTGGTCTCAGCAGCCACTGCGGCGGCTCTAAACCCTACTGGGGCTGGCGGCGTCGCAAAACTCGCCGTCTGAAGCACTATCTCAGGTAAAGACCGGGCCTGCGCCCTCGTACTCCTCTGTACTCTACTCGCAGCTCCCTCTTTGCCTTGCCCATACAGGCCGGGTTGCCTAGCGGAGGCATAATCGTAAAACGAAATGCGTCGGAGGGTTCCAACTTATAACACGGCTCAGGCACGATCTCGGAATGAGAAGAATGGAAACCAATCCTAAATGTCCTCTGACCTCCGATTATAGATGTGGTGCACAACACACCGATAATCAAGACTTACTAGACACGGTCGTAGACACTTTCAGAGGATTAATCGCTCGATACCACTTTTGTCACGACCGTTCAGGCGTGGATCGTGCCTTACCCGGGCACCCAAGTAGTCATACATCAGAGTAATCAGCGGAACATAAAAACAATACATGAAACAAATGATATCATAATAAAATAGGCCAACCAAACGGTTACCTTCTTGTATATATAATTAAAGCTGGAGCAGCGATTACATCCTTACAAACCACACCACAACAAGATCTACAGACCTCAAGAGTTTTTATACAACATGACGGGGCCCCGCCATACCCCAGAATGTACAAGTACCTCTGATGTGAGGACTATACCAAAAGATAAGCCTCGAGAAAGCGGAGCTTCCAATACGTTGACTGATCCTATGGCGAGGATCAACGATCGTGTACCTACTGCGCGTGAACGCAGCCCGAGGTCGATCTAACAGTACCAGTATGTGAAAAAAAATCGTAAATGAAATTATAGTAGTCTATATAAAGCAGGAGACATGTATGATAACCAAACTACAGTCCATAATAAATAAGTAGTCATGGAAATCATGGACTCACGACCTCAAAGTCATCACTCAAATATAACTATGGGTCTCACGCCTCAGCGTCAATCATGCGTGGAATACCTTCTCACGCTGCCGATCTATGATATAATAACACCAAGGGTACATATGAACACCAAGTCCTACCTGAGTCATAAAACCGTACGGGGCAAGTACAAAGGCTAACTACCAGATACCAAAGCCGTACTAACAATACTATACAACCAAACCACGGAGCGTCACGGGCAAATCTGGCCGACTACGGATACCAGGCGTGTCACGTGGTGGCCAGCAATCTGAGGGCTAACTACGGATACCAAGGCGTATCACGAGACTCGCCACGGCGATATGGGGCAATCACGAAAGTCGACTACCGTGATACCAGGCGTGTCACGTAGGCCGGGGCAATCTGAGGGCTAACTACCGGATACCGTCAGTATCACGAGACTTCGCCACTAACTAAACGGGGCAAGTGCGAAGGCTAACTACCAGGTACCAAGGCCGAATCAGACACAAGACGGGGCAAGTACGAAAGCCAACCACCAGATACCAAGGCCGAATTAGTAAAACCTCATGGAGGGCTAGTCCATGGAATAACACTATCAACAGGAGCGTACCCGTGGAATTCTCCGTCACTGCCGGTACGTCCAAGTAATATCATAACAAATCAGCCGGCCCTCCATTGAGAGACGCGGCGGTATAGATATACAATACTAGCACGACAAGGCTATCACACGCAAACATACACAACTCAGGGTACTTTCATTTTATGCCAAAGTCCAGGTTTTAACCCCAAAGTACTACGTACGTTAAATTCTTTTTAAAGGATCCATTTCTTTTACAAAGGTCACCCGATGCCCGTATTATAACATAGAGTGACTAACATTTTTAAGTAAACCAAAACAACTTCCATACTTTCCTTTTTAAACCAATTTAAGACAGTACCATGCCTTCTTTTTGGACGAAAACACTTCTCCTTTTTAAAGTCGAGTTACCACTTTAAAAACCAATGATAAAACCATTCTTTTGTTTTCATAAAGTCGTTATAACTAACTTCCCATAAAGTCATTATAACACTTTATGTTTTAAACCAATTTAAGACAAAACAATGTCTTTCTTTTTAAGAAAATTCTTCAATTCCTCAAGTCTCTTTTCTTTTAGAAATCAAGTTCCTTACTTTGAAATTTTAAGAAATTAATGCTTGTTTATACCGATTCTCATTAAAGCAGCCATGATCTAGGAAATGTAATACAATTTTGTCTTATCTTAGCTTCTATGCAGATGGAGGTTTCTACTGGTTTTAATATAATAACTTATTCTCATTTACGAAATCAGTAAAACATTATTCTTTTAAAAACCAAGTACTCATTACTCACGAAAGAGGTTTCACACTTTAACAGACTTTAAATCAATTCAATTAAGTCAACCGTTCCTTTTATCTCTCTTAAGTCGTTATACCTAACTTCCCATAAAGCTAGTATAACTTAAGCTTTCAAACCAAGTATTACTCTTCTTTCAAAAACGGTTCTTAAATCTTTTGAAATACTTCAAGATTCTTATTATTCAGGCTTAAGTCAAAAGACATTGCCGTAAAACTACGTTCAGTTAACACACGTACGTCTACCGTACTATATATATTCCTTTTAAAATATCATGCTCAAGAGGATAGGAAGAATCACATACCTCGCGACGATTATCGACTATTAGCAAATAGCTCCAAAGTACTGTAATCATGTTAGCCTCTTCCACCCTTCGAGTAGAATACGCTACTCGCAGTACTTCAACCTATAACGGTCATATAAGTCTATCAACATCTAGACTACTCTGCAGAATAATTCTAGATACAGATTCCTTTATTCTACGGAAAATTTGCAGCACTTCCCTACCCGCCAATCTACACAAGTCTACTGTAAATACAAATCATGTAATCTGATTCAATATTCTTTCTTTAATATTCTTCTGATGTGATTTCAATTCAATTCTCTTCTTTTATACCATCCTTCTATATATCTTATACTCACTTCTATACAACTACAGTATGTACTTTCCAATTACAATAGAAGGACAAGAGTATTTACCTCGATAACCCCAAAATTATCCAAGTTGAATGTCGATCCTGAGCAACGTTTAGCTCCTACTCTGGGAACTCCAACCCGCTCCAAACAACCCTTAGAAGTTCTACACAACTTCTTCTTAATACTTCATCTCGCTATGACGATTTTCTTAGGGTTTCATTTTGTGACTGAAGGGAAGTATAATAGTATTTCTGGGCTTTTAGTATAGGTGTAACCGGGTAAACCAACACGGGATTTAGGCCAAGGTATTTTGGAATAGTAACACTACTTGGAGAAAACGTTTTCTACCAAGAGGGGTATTTCACGAAAACTACTAGGCAAGGGGGTATTCGGTAGGGCCTCTAAGGGGGGAGGGGTGCTCTTGGACGAGAGCTTCAAGAGGGGGGAGAGGGATTTTTAGACTTGGAATTTCAAGTGAGGATGAAGAAGTAGTCTTGCATTAGAGGGGTATTTATAGGACATTCAATGGCCAAGATTAAGCCAAGTGGTGGGCAAGTGTAGGGTGAAGATTTGGACATGTGTTTGTGGGTCCCACTTGCTCATCAACTACACAAAATATCCTACCAACTCCTTGACAAAAAAGAAGCTAAAAAACGTGCCAAGAAATCCCTTGGATTGCCGTCCACTTGGGTGACAAGTGTCACCCTCTCGTTGGTCCAAAATATTTCGTCTCTCCGAAAAATCCGCAAAAATAATAAAAGACATAGACGGAATTTTCCCTTCGCAAGTTCTGGAAAACGTTTCGTCAGAAAACGATTCTTTTTTTCTAGTTGTGCACAAAATTTTCGTCCTTGCCTAACTTTAAGGCTCAACTTTTCTACGTACGTCCTCACGTACATACTCTGGAAATACGGGGTATAACAGTGGCCTATGCGGAGCTGTGGGAAGTTCCAGGATTAGACGCGCACATTTGATATTGCGGGCGAGTGGCCAGCTTCGATCATATGGCGGTCTAGAAAGACCTCGTGATATAGTTTATGACTTTGTTGGTACTGTGGGTTTTAGTAGTCGGCTATGCCTTCGTACTTACCCCGTACGGTTTTATTATGACACAGGTGGGACCTGGTGTTCATGTGTATTCCTTGGTGCTTTTATATCATAGGCTCAACGGTGAGGAAGGTATTCCACGGGCATGATTGATGTTATGGGCGTGAGACCCATAGTTATATTTGAGTGATGACTTTGAGGTGAGTCACGACTTGACATATCGCTTATTTATTGTGGCTGTAGTTTGGTTATCATACATGTCTCCCGCTTTATATAGACTACTATGATTTCATTTACGTATTTTGATTTCACATACTTGGTACTGTTATGCGACCTCCTTGGCTGCGTTCATGCCACGGTAAGTACACGCGATCATCGATCCTCGCCATAGGAGTCACGATTCAGCGTTTGGGAAGCTCCGTTTCTCGGAAGGCTTATCTTGAGTATAGTCACCTGTCGTTGTAGTACTTACATTCGGGGTATGGCGGGCCCTGTCCGCCATTGTTGTTATATCATTCTTAAAGGTGCGAAATCTTTATTGTGGCGAGTTTGTAAAGGGATGTGCTCGTCGAGTTCAAGTTATATATAAGCCGAAAGACAGTTTTTCTCAGATAAACTGTTTCTCATTCATATTATTTTATGTCTTGTTTTATTTTCCGCTGATTACTCTGATGTATGTCTACTTGGGTGCCCGGGTAAGGCACGATCCACGAGCAGGTTGGTCGTGACAAAAGTGGTATCGAAGCGATTAATCCTCGGAAAGTGTCTCTGACCGTATCTAGTAAGTCTTGATTATCGGTGTGTTGTGCGCACCACACCAATAATCGTGAGGCTATAGGATATTTAGGATTGGTTTCCATTCTTCTCACTCCGAGATCGTGCTTAGCCGTGTTATAAGTTGGACCCCTTTAACGTATTTCTTCCGCACGATTATGCCTCGCAAGGCAACCCGCCCATAAGGGCAAAGCGGCGAGAGGCTGAGTAAATCTGAGAGGGTTACGAGGCACAGCCCAATCATCACTGGGGTGGTGCTTCGTTCGAGGAGTTCTGCGGCGTCGCCCGGCCCAGAGAGTTTAGTACTGGCGGCAGTTCCTACTGCGGCCATGATATTTGAACCTTCAAGTTCCACGACCAGTAGCAGAAAGTATAGATTGCAAAGAGACGACCCTGTTACTAGCTATGGATTTAGCAACCAGAGATTATTTTATGTATCGATTTATCAGGGTTCTTGATGACTATCTAAGAGAGGTTGTGCAAGAGTAGCTCTTGATCGAGCTTGAGCATGGCACATGCGTGCGGGCTTATGCGCGGCCGAAAGCGTAAAGGATCGGCGGGTTAACCAAGATCGTGAAGAGGCGGTCGGCGGGGTCCTTTGGTAACTTTCGAGGCGAATCGCCTCAAGAATGAGATGGATATGCGCCTCCGCCCGGTCTGAGTGGTCCTCCGGTGGTTCAGACGATCGAGGTATCTGGAGTTGGTCATAGTTGTTATACCGTATTTCCGCAGTATATGCGTGGCGTCACGTCTGAAGTTTTTAGCCTTAAAGTTAGGCATAGGGCGAAATTGGTGCACAACCTACGAAACGAATTGTTTTCCGACGAAACGTTTTCCAAAACTGCGTAGGAAAATTACGACTATGTCATTTATAATTTTGCGGATTTTTCGAGAGATGAAATATTTTGGACCAACGAGAGGTGACACTTGTCACCCTCAGTGGGCAACATGGACTACATTGGCACGTTTTAGCCTTTTCTTGGTCAAGGAGTTGGTAGGATATTTTGTGTAGTTGATGAGAAAGTGGGACCCACAAACACTTGTCCAAATCTTGACCTCCACTTGCCCCACTTGTCTTGATCTTGGCCATTGGTTGGCCTATAAATACCCTCTAATGCAAGACATTTTCTTCATCCACTTGTGAAAATCCAAGGCCAACATCCCTCTCCCTCCCTCTTAAACCTCTCGTCCAAATCACCCCTCCCCCTTGAGAGGCCCTTGGCCGAGAAGTACCCCCTCCTACCTTGAAGCTCTCGTAAAATACCCCCCCCCCTACCTTGAAGCTCTCGTAAAATACCCCCCCCCCTTGGTAGAAAAATACTCTCAGTATTGTTACTATTCCAAAATACCTTGGCCCAAATACCTTGTAGTATTCCAGGTTACACCTATACTAAAAGCCAGAAATACTATTATACTTCCCTTGATCCTGGCAAAACCCTAAGGAAAATCTTCATAGTCGGTTGAAGTGTTAAGTAAAAGTTGTGTAGAACTTCTAAGGGTTTCTTGGAGCGAATTGGAGCGTACAGAATAGGAGCTAAACGTTGCTCAGGATCGACATATAAACTTGGATAATTTTGGGCTTATCGAGGTAAATACTCTTGACCTTCTATTGTAATTAGAAATTACATACTGTAGTAGTATAGAAATGTATATAAGATACATAGAAGAGAATTGAACTGTAATAGAAGGATATTACAGAAGAAAATTGAACTGAAATCACATCAGAAGAATATTAAAGAAGAAGATTGAACTGTACTTACATAGGATTTGTATTCTGATAAACTTGTGTAGTTTGGCGGGTAGGGAAGTGCTGCCCAATTTTCCGTAGAATTATTCTACAGTGTAGTCTAGACATTGATAGACTTGTATGACCATTATAGGTTGAAGTACTGCGAGTAGCGTATTCCACTCAGGGAGTGGAAAAGGCTAGCAGGATTACAGTACTTTGGAGCTATTTGCTAATAGTCGATAATCGTCGCGAGGTATGTGATTCTTCCTATCCTCTTGAGCATGATATTTTAAAAGAATATATATAGTACGGTAGACGTACGTGTGTTAACTGAACGTGGTTTTACTTCGATGTCTTTTGACTTGAGTTTTAAATAATAAGAGTCTTGAAGTATTTCAAAAGAATTAAGAATCGCTTTTGAAAGAAGAGTAATACTTTTTGAAAGAGTTATACTAGCTTTATGGGAAGTTAGGTATAACAACTTAAGAGAGATAAAAAGAATGGTTTATTGACTTTAGAAGTTAAGAGACTTGATCTTAAAAGATAAGCGACTTGACTTAATTGAATTGATATGAATTTTGTTAAAAAGTGTGAAACCTCATTCGTGAGTAATGAGTACTTGGTTTTTAAAGAATAATGTTTTACTGATTTCGGAAATGAGAATAAGTATCGAACGAACCACTGCAGCGTTAATAAAGGAAAATGTATTGACAAGTAAGTAATTGTCACGACCCGATCCCGGGCCCGTGACTGGTGCCTTACCCCGGGCACCCTAGTGATACAACATCAGAGAAAACCAGCGGAAATAAAAACTTAAACATGAACATGAGACAAGATAATAAAACAGGCCAACCAAACGGTTACCTTCCAAAAAAATATATATAAACAACTCTTTTTAAAACGAACAGTTTAATCCTTTTTACAAAACCACCGCGCAAAGGTGCTCTGCACCTCTAGAGTTTATACAACAACTATGACGGAGACGGGGCCACGCCATACCACAATGTACAAGAACCTCTGGACTCGTGGTAACATACCAGCAGATAAGCCTCAGAAGGAACTGAGCTTCAACACGCTGAAATGTGATCCTAAAGCGGGGATCGACAGTAGATGTACCTCTACTGCGGCATGAACGCGGCCCAGAAGGAGTCGATCACAACAGTACCAAGTATGTGAAAGCGTAAATGAAATCATAATAGTCTATATAAGCGGGAGACATGTATGATGACCAAACTACGATACATAACATATAACGATTACCTCAAGTCGTGGACTCACGCCTCAAATTATCACTCGTGCGTGGAATTTCTTCCTCAGCTGGCGGTTTATGATATAACAATACCAAGGAGTTTACATGAACACGTGTCCCACGTGTCATAAAACCGTCTGAGACAAGTATAACTACCAGATCCGGCCGTACGAATAATACAATGTAACCACAAACACGAAGGCGACGGGGCAAGTCACGAGCCGACTACGGATACCAAGGCCGGTCACGTGGCGGCCGGGGCAAGTCTGGTGACCACGGGTACGAGGCGTATCACGAGACTTCGTCCACTACATGAACGGGGCAAGTACGAGGGCTAACTACTGGTACAGGCGAATCACCACGAGGCGGGGCAAGTCTGGCCGACCACCGGGTACCAAGGCGAACAAGAAGATACCTCGTGGAGAGCTAGTCCATGGAATAACACTATCAGCGAGCATGCGGTGGAATTTTCCGTCGCTGCGATGCGTCCAAGTAAGTCCTCAACAAGTCAAGACCCTCCGAGAGACGCGGTAGTATAGAAACGCAATTCTTGCACAACAAAGGCTATCACAACAAGCATACGCAAGTTTCAAAATAACAAGCATAGGCAAGTTTCACAACAACAAGCATAGGCAAGTTATACACAACTCTGTACTTTCATTTTATGTCAAAGTCCGTGTTTTAACCTAAAGTACTACGTCGTTAAATTCCTTTTAAAGAGATCCATTCCTTTTATAAAAGTCACGATACAGTAGTATAAAATAGAGTGACCAGCATTTTAAGCAAACCAAAACACTTCTCTTTTTAAAGCCAAGTTATCATATTAAACCAATGATAAAAACCCTTCTTTTGTTTTCATAAAGTCGTTATAACTAACTTCCCATAAAGCTGTTATAACACTTCATGTTTAAACCGTTTTAAGACAACACAATGCCTTTCTTTTTCCTAAAGTTCCAGTTTGCCTAATTTCAATTACTCAAGTCTCTTTTTAGAAAAGTTTCATAGTTCAATGTCTTAATCTCTTTTAAAACAATTGAGTAACATATGCCATAGGCGAGTAGGTTATCCTTGTTCATAATCAATCTTATTAAGCAGCCATGATCTAGAAAATGTAATATCATTTTGTCTCATCTTAGCTTCTATGCAGATGGAGGTTTCTACTGGTTTTAATAATACTTAATTATTCAATACATTTTCCTTTATTAACGCTGCAGTGGTTTGTCGATACACATTCTGATTTCCGAAATCAGTAAAACATTATTCCTTTCAAAAACCAAGTACTCATTACTCACGAATGAGGTTTCACACATCTTACAACTTTCAAATCAATTAATTAAGTTAAGTCTCTTATCTTATAAGATCAAGTCTCTTAACTTCTAAGATCAAATAGCCATTCTTTTTATCCCTTTTAGACGTTATACCTAACTTCCCATAAAGCTAGTATAACTCTTAAGTTCTCAAAACCAAGTATTACTCTTCTTTCAAAAAGGGTTTCTTAATGGAAGACTTCAAGTTCTTTATTATCACTCATCAAGTCAGTTATAAGTCAAATCAGTTACCTTTTAACAATCACAAAGCTTTTTCTTATCTACATAAAGCTGTTATAACTAACTTCCCATAAAGCCGTTATAACCCTTTATGTTTTAAACCAATCAAATACATTTAACACGTACGCGTCACCGTACTACATAGTTATACACATATCATGCTAGAAGGATAGGAAGAGGTTCACATACCTCGCGGCAGTCCGACTAATAGCAAAACGCCCAAGTACTTCAACCGTCGGCTACTCCTTAAGCCACGTAGATCGCACCACACGTAATACTTCAACCTATAAGGCCACAGCGCTTATTAACATCTAGATCTCATCGCTCCATATTCTCTGAGAAAATTCGACACCTCCCCCTTCGCCACTTCTTAAAATTCGGGCTTAAGTCGCAAGACATTCTAAGCATTATTCAGGCTTAAGTCAAAAGACATTGCCGCACAACTATGATCAGTTCTAAATATAGTATACTTCAACTATATATTCCTACAACATGTAATTTCCAATTACAACAGAAGGTCAAGAGTGTTTACCTCGATAAGCCCAAAATTATCCGAGTTTATATGTCGATCCTGAGCAAGGTTTAGCTCCGACTCCGTGCGCTCCAACCCGCTCCAAACAACCCTTAGAAGTTCTAACCAACTTCTACTTAACACTTCAACCGACTATGAAGGTTTTCCTTAGGGTTTCGTTTTGTGACTGAGGGAAGTATAATAGTATTTTCTGGGCTTTTGTAAGTGTAACCTTGGGAATACTACAAGGTATTTGGGCCAAGGTATTTGGGCATTATAACAATACTTGGAGAGTATTTCTAAACCAAAAAAAAAGGTATTATACGAAAACAACTAGGCTAGGGGGGGTACCCCACGGCTAGCACCACAAGGAGGGGGGGGAATACTTTCGGCCAAGGGGCCTTCTCAAGGGGGGAGGGGGTGGTGGTGGCAAAGCTCGAGGAGAGGAGTATTTTGAGACTTAGATAGATTGCTCAAGTGAGGATGAAGAAAGTCTTCAACTTAGAGGGGTATTTATAGGTCAAGTGAAGGCCAACCAATGGCCAAGATGAAGACAAGTGTGGTGCAAGTGTAGGGCTAGATTTCAACCATGTGGACCTTATCCATCTACCACACCAACTTGCACAAATATCCTACCTAACCCAAGGCACAAAAAACGTGCCATTGCTTGCCTGGCCCACTTCTCACGTCGATGTGAGGGTGACACATGTCACCCTCCGCTGGTCCAAAATATTTCATCTCTCGGAAAAATCCGCAAAAATAATAAATGACATAGCGGAATTTTCCTTCGAAAAGGAAACGTTTAGTCAACGACTCCTTTTGGTAGCTATGCACAAATTCGAACCTATGCCTACTTTAAGGCTCAAATTGAATACGCGCCACGCATACATACTGCGGAAATACGGGTATAACATTCTCCCCTTAGAAACATTCGTCCCGAATGTTCCTTCTCGAGACGGATAACGAAGAATTTCTTCTAACAAGTTGCCAACGCCACACCGCCACGAAATATCACACGCCCTCTTCGCTTCCTTACCGTCGTGCCCTTCTCGGACACTTGAACTCCTCAGTATACGCACCACACTTGATCCATCGCTTAGTTCCAAAACTTTGGAGTCACTACCTCCAACTTGGTCATCTTACTAACCGCAATCTCCCTTAAGGCCATTCCCGGCCTTCATGATCCGTTTCTGGCCGAACATATCCACGAACTCATACGATGGTCATCTAAACTTGGGCCTAGCACCCTCGTGACCCTACCACCTGGCGGGACCACCCAGAGCTGACCCCATCTCGAAACAGGCCGCGGGTTGGCCCTCAACATGGCCCCAACCCGACCCACTTAACGCATTACGCTCTTGTTCCCCGATCCGGAACAATCTTACCTCTACAGGTCATGAAAGCTACCACTTCCATTTCACACTACCCAGGGACTTATCACACAATACATTCTAGGCATAAAATGCACTCCGACAAGGATTACTTGCAAAAACTTGTACTCAAGACGGCCTTACATCTAAGGTCTCAACTGTAATATTCTAAGGTTCATCATTTTTCACACCCCCAGGCTTACCCTTTCACTAACCAGGTTTCTAAATCACATTTTAGCACAAAGCTATCCGAACATAACACTTAACACATTATCATAACATCAATACAAACAAGTCTCTAGAGGGTTAAGGATATACCTGAAAGTAGGCGGTTCAGAGGACCGCTAAAACTGGGAACTTCCACCGCGACCTCTATCGTGGCCCGCCGGTGTACGAACATCCTGCCTAGCTGTGGAAGGTGAAGAACCCGCAACTGCTCTAGTAGTCCGTGCTATCCTACCAGTGCTACCCACAGTCGGACGATCTCTTGCCGGATACTGTTGGCGCAAGAATAACAATCTCCCGTCGATGCGACACTCTCCACTTATGAAGTTTTCCACAACGGCCACCTGAGACAAGTGGCAACCTTATCCGCGAGCACTTACTGCTCCGAAAATCTGAAACACGGAGCCCCGACTGCTCACAAGATCTCAAAGGTCAGAAGGCTGTGGAGGACCACTCAGTCTTGGTGGAGGCGCATCGCGGCTTTCTTCGAGGCGGTCCGCCTCGAAAGTCACCAAAGGACCTGCTGTTACGGCCCTCTTCTGGCGACCACTGGTCATTCAGTCGATTTATCCGCTCCTCATCCAGTGCATACGCTGCATGCGGCAATGTCCATGCGGTGAAGAGCTACACCGAACAACTCGGCTAGGTGATCATCGAGCCTCAGAATAAATCGGTGCACTCGATCCTCCATACTAGCTACCAACGCAGGACGTCGCCAATGAGTAGAACTCACATTGTACTCCCGAATGCGCCTGTTACGTCGTAACACCAAAAATCTGTCTGCCCGAGCCATCCTAATCTGTGGAGGCAAGAAATGTGCAAGAAAGGCCTCTGAGAACTCGTCCCAAAAAGCTGGAAGTGCATGCTCTCCCCGGGACAGCTCACACGAATCAAACCAGTCGACTGCGGTATCACGCAGTTGATGTGAACCTAGGACCACTGACTCGGTCTCCGATGCCTTGATTACTCGCGATCGGCTATCGCCGGATGAACTCCTGCGGATCATCCTCGTGCCTCGACCCATAAAACTCGCGGCTACAACTCGGAAAATCCGCGACCTCGAACTATCTCGATCTAGGGTGAACCACGGTGCTCGGGCCGCTGCGTCGGCCTATCTCAAGTCAGCCTGACCACGGCCATTAATCGGGCCCACTCGTGACTCATCTCTCTGCTCGGTGCGGATGGAGGCTCAGTCTTGTGGTCTCTGCATTGCTCTACTCGCACTCCTCTGCTTGCCCTTACAGGCGGGTTGCCTTACGCGAGGCATAACGGTAAAAACGGTATGTCGAGAGGGTCCAATCTTATCACACGGCTAAGGCACGATCTCGGAATGAGAAGAATGGAAACTAATCCTAAATGTCCTGCGACCTCGATTATAGATGTGGTGCACAACACATCGATAACCAACTACACTAGACACGGTGCGTAGACACTTTCCGAGACTAATCGCTGCGATACCATACATCACGACCGATCCGGGCCCGTGATCGTGCCTTACCGGGCACCCTAGTGATACAACATCGAGAAAACCAGCGGAAATAAAAACTTAAACATGAACATGAGACAAGATAATAAAGCAGCCAACCAAGCGGTTACCTTCCAAAAATATATATAAACAACTCTTTTTAAAGCGAGCAGTTTAATCCTTTTACAAAACCACCTTGCGATTACACAGGCACCTCTTAAGAGTTTATCTAACAACTATGACGGGACAGGCCCCGCCATACACACGAATGTACAAGAACCCTGCGGACTTAGGGTAACATACCAGCAGATAAGCCTCAGAAGAACGGAGCTTCCCAACACGCTGAAATGTGATCCTAAAAAGCGGGGATCGACAGCCGATGTACCTCTACCTGCGGCATGAACGCAGCCCCCCGAAGGAGGTCAGTACAACAGGTACCAAGTATGTGAAACTGTAAATGAAATCATAATAGTCTATATAAAGCGAGAGACGTATGATGACCAAACTACAAGACATAACATATAACGATTACCTCAAGTCGTGGACTCACGCCTCCAAATTATCACTCGTGCGTGGAATTTCTTCCTCACTTGGCGATTTATGATATAACAATACCAAGGAGTTTACATGAACACGTGTCCCACTGTCATAAAAACCGTCTGGACAAGTATAACTACCGATCCGACCGCACTCAATAATACAATGTAACCACAAACACGGCGACGGCCGGCAAGTGCGGAGCCGACTACGGATACCAAGGCGGTCCGCGTGGTGGCCGGGGCAAGTCTGGTGACCACCGGGTACGGCGTATCACGAGACCGTCACTACACCTGAGCAGGGCAAGTGCGAGGGCTAACTACTGTACCAAGGCGAATCAGCCACGAGGCGGGCAATCTGGCAAGCCACCAGGGTACCAAGGCGAACAAGAAGATACCTCATGGAGAGCTAGTCCATGGAATAACACTATCAGCGAGGAGCATACGTGGAATTTTCCGTCCTGCGTGCGTCCAGTAAGTCCTCAACAAGTCAACCGACCTCCATCGAGAGACGCGGTAGTATAGAAACGCAATTCTTGCACAACAAAGGCTATCACAACAAGCATACGCAAGTTTCACAATAACAAGCATAGGCAAGTTTCACAACAACAAGCATAGGCAAGTTATACACAACTCCAGGTACTTTCATTTTATGTCAAAGTCCAGGTTTTAACCCTAAAGTACTACGTACGTTAAATTCCTTTTAAAGAGATCCATACCTTTATAAAAGTCACCCGATGCAGTAGTATAAAATAGAGTGACCCACATTTTTAAGCAAACCAAAACACTTCTCTTTTTAAAGCCAAGTTATCATATTAAACCAATGATAAAAACCCTTCTTTTGTTTTCATAAAGTCGTTATAACTAACTTCCCATAAAGCTGTTATAACACTTCATGTTTAAACCGTTTTAAGACAACACAATGCCTTTCTTTTTCCTAAAGTTCCAGTTTGCCTAATTTCAATTACTCAAGTCTCTTTTTAGAAAAGTTTCATAGTTCAATGTCTTAATCTCTTTTAAAACAATTGAGTAACATATGCCATGGCAGTAGGTTATCCTTGTTCATAATCAATCTTATTAAGCGACCATGATCTAGAAAATGTAATATCATTTTGTCTCATCTTAGCTTCATGCGGATGGAGGTTTCTACTGGGTTTAATAATACTTAATTATTCAATACATTTTCCTTTATTAACGCTGCAGTGGTTTGTCGATACACATTCTGATTTCCGAAATCAGTAAAACATTATTCCTTTCAAAAACCAAGTACTCATTACTCACGAATGAGGTTTCACACATCTTACAACTTTCAAATCAATTAATTAAGTTAAGTCTCTTATCTTATAAGATCAAGTCTCTTAACTTCTAAGATCAAATAGCCATTCTTTTATCCCTTTTAGGCGTTATACCTAACTTCCGTAAAGCTAGTATAACTCTTAAGTTCTCAAAACCAAGTATTACTCTTCTTTCAAAAAGGGTTTCTTAATGAAAGACTTCAAGTTCTTTATTATCACTCATCAAGTCAGTTATAAGTCAAATCAGTTACCTTTTAACAATCACAAAGCTTTTTCTTATCTACATAAAGCTGTTATAACCAACTTCCCATAAAGCGTTATAACCCTTTATGTTTTAAACCAATCAAATACATTTAACACGTATCGTCTACCGCACTACATAGTTATACACATATCATGCTAGAAGGATAGGAAGAGGTTCACATACCTCGCGGCAGTACCGACTAATAGCAAAACGCTCAGTACTTCAAACCGGCTACTCCTTAAGCCACGTAGATCGCACCACACGTAATACTTCAACCTATAATGCCACAGCGCTTTATTAACATCTAGATCTCATCGTTCCATATTCTCTGAGAAAATTCGCGACACTCCACCCCATGCAGCGTAAATCTCCTTCTATCGGTAGGCTACCAAGCCAACGGGGGTTTCACGTCTAACGGGCGTGTACAATTCTACTCATAGTAATACTACACAAGCTCAGAATACGCTTGTCACGACCCGTTCGGGGCGTGGATCGTGCCTTACCGGGCACCCTAGTGACACAACATCGAGTAATCGGAACATAAAACACATACATGAACAAGTGAAGTACAAAGCGATGTCGAGAAAACTTGCCTTTGGCATATATAAATAACCACTTTTACAAATGAACAGTTTAATCCTTTTTACAAACCACCGCCACAATGATTACTACTGACCTAAGAAATGATACGACAACAACGACGGGGCCCCGTCATACCACGAATGTAAAGCACCTACAACAACAGGGACTATACCAAGATAAGCCTCGAGAAACGGAGCTTCCTAAATGACTGTGACCACAGGCGAGGATCAACGGCCCGGTGTACCTTTACTGCGGCATGAACGCAGCTCCCGGGGAGGTCGACAACAGTGCAAGTATGTGAAACTAAAAATAAATCAGTAAATGAAATCATAGTAGTCTATACAAAGCGGGAGACATGTATGATAACCAACTCTGATTCACCATAAATAAGCGATCATGTCAAGTCGTGGACTCACGCCTCCGATCATCACTCAATTTAACAATGGGTCTCACGCCCACACATCAATCGTGCGAGTGGAATACCTTCCATCGCTGCCGGCGTTTATGATATACAAGCACCAAGGAATACCACGTGAACACGAGGTCCCACTGTGTCTAATAAAACGATGCAGGGTAAATGCGAAGGCATAGCCGACTACTAACACCCACGGTACGAACAAGGTCATAAGGCGTGTCATGATATCTGTCTAGGCGCATGATAAAAGCCGGTCACTCGCCCATGATATCAAATGCGCGTCTAGCCATGGAACTCTCAAGCTCCGCGTAGGCGGTCCGATAGGCGCGTGAGGTATAACCCGCATCGAGGGTAGCTACTCCGGCGTCGTCCCTGGACTCGCAGTCTGCGTAGCCCTGAGACCGCGTGACCACAAGGGCGCACACTAACACGGAGCTCCGTAGCTCGCATGGATCCACGGACCCGCGTAGGTATTCTCGAATCATGGTCCTGCATCACTCGAGTCTACCCCGTCGGAGGCGGCTTAACCCGGAACACAAGTCGAGGTGAGTGGTACAATACCAACATAACGGTGATAGTCAAACAACTTTAAGCGCAATCGAGGAAAAACCCTTTACACTAACATCACAAGACACTAACACACGTAGCATCCCAACATGTTTACTTCTCAAATCAACAAGAAAGTATTTACAAGGCTATCACGAACCAATACAATAGAGTATTCACACAAGGTACTTTCTAACAAGTTGTATCTAACCCCAAAGTACTTCACACATTAAATCTTTAAAAGATCTGTTTCTTTCACATAAGTCACATGATACAGTAGTATAAAATAGAGTGACTATCCTTTTAGAAAACCAAAACTCTTACCTTTGTAAAATCAAGTAACAACATTATTTTCCAAACGTCCAAGTTTGCCTAATATCAAATGTTCACGTTTCTTATTTTAGAAAGGTTTAAATAGTTCATAGTTTTATTCATTTAAGAATATAATTCTCTTTTAAACAATCGGAGAAACATAAGCCTTATATGTGAGTAGGATATTCTTGTTTATAACAATCTTATTCTGACCATGATCTAGGAAATATCATTTTGTCTCATCTTAGCTTCATGCGGATGGAAGTTTCTCTGGTTTTAATAATACTTAATTATTCAAAACATTTCCTTTTATTAACATTTGCGATGGTTTGTCGATACACATTCGATTCAGAAATCAAGAAAGCATTCTTAAGCCGTTATACCTAACTTCCCATAAAGCTAGTATAACTCTTAAGTTTTCAAACACCAAGTATTACTTCTCCTTTCAAAATGATTCAAAAATCTTTTGAAATACTTCAAGTTCTTTCTTATCATATAACAAGCCAGTTAAAGTTCAAATCGATTACCTTTTAAAAACCACATGTATTTTCTTACTAACATAAAGTCATTGTAACGACCGTTCGGGGCGATTCATCGTGCCTTACTACAGGCACCCTAGTGATACATACATCAGAGAAAATCAGCGGAACATAAAACATGAGTCATTTAACAAGAGATATCAAAAATAAACGAGCAACCAAAACAGTTGCCTTCAAGATATACATAAAACACGAGCAGTTTAATCCTTTACAACCACCTTGCGCGGGACTACGGACCTCAAGATTTACAACGACTATGACGGGACAGGGCCCGCCATACCACGAATGTACAAGAACCTACAACTCGGGAACACATACCAAAAGATAAGCCTCAGAAAAGCGGAACTTCCCAATACGCTGACTGTGATCCTAGGCGGGGATCCACGGCCGATGTACCTCTACTGCGGCGTGAGCGGCCCAAGGAGGTCGATAACAGTACCAAGTATGTGGCATGCAATCATCGTAAATGAAATCATACTAGTCTATATAAAGCGGGAGACATGTATGATAACCAAACTACGATTCACAACATAAAGCGATCATCACTCGATATAACTATGGGTCTCAAGCCCACAACATCACTCAGGTTCGCATTATGGCCGCATGCCCCCGGAATACTGCATCGGTGTAGACATGTCAATGATGCAACAATAAGAAAGCAATACAAATGGAAGCATACCCGTGCGCTACGCATCGTGTCGATATGTCCAGGAAACAATAAGACAACTTTCCAAATGGGCGATGCGTGCGCTACGCATCGTGTCGATATGTCCAAAAGAAATCACAAGGCGATAATCGAAATGAAACATACGTGCGCTACGCATCGTGTCGGTATATCCAAAGCGATTAACCACAGACCTTAACCAAAATGGAAGCATGCGTGCGCTACGATCGTGTCGGTATGTCCAAAGCGATTAACAACAATAATACTATCAGCGAGGCGTGCGTGGAATTTCTCCATCGCTGAAGACATCCAAGTAAGTTCTCAACGGTCAACGACCCTCTATCGAGAGCGGTAACACGAAACACAACGATTGTACAATAAAGGCTATCATCACAGCATAGGCAAGTTTCACAACAACAAGCATAGAGTTTCACACAACTCAAAGTACTTTCATTTTATGCCAAAGTCGGGTTTTTAACCCCAGTACTACATACGTTAAGTTCTTTTAAAGAGATCCATTACTTTTATAAAAGTCACCCGATACGTAGTATTAGAATGACCAACCCACCTTCTTTTTCAAAATCAAGTAACACATTCTTTTCCTAAGTTCGGTTTGCCTAGTTTGATTACTCAAGCTTCTCATTTTCAAATGGTTTCATAGTTCCCAAACTTAATCACTTGATTCCTTTTAGAACAATTGAGTAACATATGTCATATATGTGAGTAGTTTATTCTTGTTTATAACGATCTTATTACGACCATGATCTAGAAAATGTAATATCATTTTGTCTTATCTTAGCTTATGCGGATGGAGGTTTCTCTTGGTTTTAATACAACATCATTATTCAATACATTTTCCTTTATTAACTTATTTGCGGTGGTGCGTCGATACACATTACGATTCGAAATCGGTAAAACATTATCCCTTTAAAACCAAGTACTCATTACTCACGAATGAGGTTTCACACAAACATCCACATTAAAACAAATAAGTTAAGTCTCTTATCTTATAAGATCAAGTCTCTTAACTTCTAACATCATAAACCATTTTCACTTACATAAGGTCGTTATAACTAACTTCCCATAAAGCTATTATAACACCCTATGTTTTAAACCAACCAAATCACTTAGCGTATGCGTCTCGTACTACATAGTTCACAACAACATGCTAGAAAAGATAGGAAGAGGTTCACATACCTCGCGACGATTTATCGACAATAAGCAAAATGCTCCAAGTACTACAACCTTGCTAGCCCTTTCCTCCTCGAGGTAGAATACGCTACTCTTAGTCTTTCACCTATAAAGGTCAAAACGTCTATTAACCCCAAAACACAAGTTTCTATCTTTCTATAGAAAATTCGCAAAGACCTCCCACAAGCGGAAATCTCCTCCTCTATCGAGGCCGGCTACCAAGCCAGGGGTTTACACGCCTAACGGGCGTGTACAATTCTACACAAGTCTCTTTGTCTGATCTATGTAAATCTGATTCGATTCGATTCTTTATTCTTGGGCTTAAGTCAAAAGACATTGCGAATACTAAGTAGTTCTATATATAGTATACTTGACTATATATGCTAACAAACATGTAATTTCCAATTACAATAGAGGACAAGATAATTACCTCGGTAAGCCCAAAATTATCCAAGTTATAATGTCGATCTGAGCAAGGTTTAGCTCACTCAAGTGCGCTCAAACCACTCCAAACAACCCTTAGAAGTTCTAACCAACTTCTACTCAAATACTTCACCAACTATGAAGATTTCCTTAGGGTTTCGGTTTGAGACTAAAAGGACAAAGGTAGTATTTAGGACTCTACGTAAGAGGTATCTTTGGAATACTACAAGGTACAAGGCTAAGGTATTTTGGGCATTATAACAATACTAGGGAGTATTTCTATACCACAAAGGGGTATTATACGAAAACAACTAGGCTAGGGGTACCCACGCCAAGCCTCGCTCAAAAAGGGGGCCTCTCGGCAAAGCTCCACAAAGGGAGGGCTTTGGGCGATTTCAACTCATGAGGAGAGATTTCAAGACTTGGAAAATGATTTTTGGATGAAGAAAGTTCATCAACTAAGGGGTATTTATAGCAAACGAAAGGCCAACCAATGGCGAGATCTAGCCAAGTGCAAGGCAAGTGTAAGGCGAAGATCAAGCCAAGTGCACCCTAGACCCTACTCTTAAAACCCTCACAAATATCTACACAAATATCTAGCACCACTTGCCGCCATTCGGCCAAGTCGCCCAGTCTTCCATTGTGAGGTGACACATGTCACCCTCGTTGGTCGAATGTTTCGTCTCTCGGAAAAATCCGCAAAAATACAAAACGACATAGCGGAATTTTCCGCCGCAGTTACGAAAGCGTTTCGTCAAAAACGACTCTAGGGTGTTGTGCCTGACAGGTAACCGGCGAGCCACCAGGCGGGGTGACACGTGTCACCCTCCTATCGCCCTCAAAAACGTCTTTCGAAAAAAAATCCACAAAGGCCACAATCCCGAAAGCAAAGTGGGCCTTGAAACCGTAAATTTCTCAGTGGGCCCACGTGACCATTTCAGAAAATAAAATCTCAAAATTCTAATATAATCTATGAAGTCCAAATACCAAACTGGGAATCCAATTCCCATTAACGAACCTTTTTCTTCACAAATAACCGGAAACTTTTCCGTGAAAACTCACATCTTTCTTTCTTTTCAAAATTTTTACAGTACTCGCATGCGTCGTCCTCACATACATACCACTGCCAACTACGGGGTATAACATTCTCCTCTCCTAGAAACATTCGTCGAATGTTCCTTCTCAAGACGGATATCGATGAAGTTCCTCTAACAAGTTGTCAACGCGCTTGGCAGCGCGAAATAACACACGTTATCTTCCTTCCTTACTCGTCGTGCCCTTCTCGAACACTTGAACTCTTCTAGCACGTACCATACTTCCGTCATTACTTAGTTCGAAAATCTCGGAGTCACTACCTCCAACTTGGTCATCTTACTAACCTCAAACTTCCTTAAGGCCATTCGGCCTTTACGAACCGCACGGTCGAACGCGTCCACGAACTCATCGATGATCATACAAACTTGGGCCTAGCATCCTCGTGACCTACCACTGGCGGGACCACCCGAACCCCACCCCAAACCGGGTTCTGGTTGACCCGCAAATGGTCCTCAACCCGACCCCGTGCCAAACTCTTGTTCCCGATCCGGAACAATCTTACTAATTCACATCATGAAAGCTACCACTTCCGTCTCACACTACCCATGGACTTATCACACAAATAAATCCCACGTATACTACTCACCCTTATAAAGGTCAAACATAGCGAATCTTTTACTCAAGATGACCTTACCTAAGGTCTCGATCGTGAAATAGTCTAAGGTTAGCACTTACCATGCCTCATACGTATCCTTCCAACTAACCATGCATTCTAACTCACACATATCACAATGCTATCCGTACATAGCACACAATAATGAGATCATCATAACAAGCATACCAAAACTCTAGAGGTTTAAGGATATACCTGAAGCTACCGCTCCACTAATCATAGGCACGCCTGCGTGCATGTAGTATGAAGGTGATAAACCAGCCACAGATCTGAAGGTGAGTCGTAACATCCGCTTCCCTTGGTAGGGGGTTCGCATAAAATGGCCCGCTGTCGCATGCAAAACAAACTCCCAATCTAGCACGACACTCTCCAAAATGGAGTCTACCACAATGGTCACAACGAGGTAGGGGTGGCTTCAGCTGGTTAACACCCCTGCTCTGCCGAAAATCTGAACCCTTGGAGCCACGACTGCTCACGAAGGCGGTGGAGGACCACTGCACTGCGGTGGGGGTATATAACTAACTTTCTTCTTGGCGGTCCGCCTCGAAAGCCACGAAAGGACCTGCCGTCTGGCCTCTTCTGGCGATCGGTCGTTCAGTCGACCCTCCGTGCCTCGCATCCTAGTGCATGAGCTGCGTGCGGGCAATGTCCATGCGGTGAAGAAACACCGCACAAGATTCGGCCATATAATCATCAAGCCGGTGGCGTGGCGATGCACCTATCCTCCATATCTGCAACTAGCGCGAGGACATATCGAGCCAAAGAATCGAACTTCGACATTGTACTCACGACGGTGCGCCTCTCTGTCTCGATAACAAAAATCATCGGCGTGCCCTCGCCTCATGCGGAGGCAAGAAGTGCGTGAGGAAAGCCCGAAAACTCATCCCATCTGCTGGAGGTGCATGCTCTCCGGGAAAGCTCGTGAATCAAACCAATCATTGCGGTATCACGCGGCCGATCTGAACAAAGGTCACGAGACTCGGTCTCTGAAGCCTTGATCACCCGTGATCATTGTAGCTGCGGATGAACTCTGCGGATCATCCTCGAGCCTCGACCCATAAAACTCGGCGGGCTACAACTCGGAAAGTCCGTAGCCTCAAACTATCTGCTAGGGGTGAACCACTGGTGCTCTGGGCCAGGCTGCTGCATCCGGCTGTCCTCATATCGGCCTGACAACGGCCAATAAGCGGGCCATCTCTCGTGACCCATCTCCCGCTCGGTGTGGGGTGGAGGCTCAGTGCTGCGGTCTCGGCGGCCATTCTTTGCGGCTCTAACCTCTTTGGCTGGCGGCGTCCTGAAACCGGCCGTCTGAAGCCTGACCTCAGTCTTATGCGGGCTGCGCCTCGTACTCTCTGTATCTCACTAGCGGCACCCTCGGCTGCCTTGCCTCTTCGGGCTCACGGTTGCCTTGCGGCGGAGGCATAACGGTAAAAAGCGAGATCGTCGGAGGGTACAACTTACAACACGACTCTAAGGCACGATCTCGGAATGAGAAGAATGGAAACCAATCCTAAATGTCCTGCGCCTCACGATTATAGATGTGGTGCACAACACGATAATCAAGACTACTAGACACGGCAGCGTAGACACTTTCAGAGATTAGCGCTCGATACCACTTTTGTAACGACGTTCGGGGCGTTCTTGGTGCCTTACCGGGCACCCTGGTGATACATACATCGAGAAAATCAGCGGAACATAAAACATGAGTCATTTAACAAGAGATATCAAAAATAAGCGGGCAACCAAAGCGATTTGCCTTGGTATATACATAAAACACGAGCAGTTTAATCCTTTACAACCAGCCTACAACAGACTACGGACCTTAAGATTTACAACGACTATGACGGACGGGGCCCGCCATACCACAGATGTACAAGAACCTACAACTCGAGAACACATACAAAAGATAAGCCTCCAAGAAAGCGGAACTTCCCAATACGCTGGCATGATCCTAAGGCGGGGATCCACGGCCGATGTACCTCTACTGCGGCATGAACGCGGCCGAAGAGTCGATGGCAACGGTACAGTATGTGGCTATGCAATCTTGTAAATGAAATCATACTAGTCTATATAAAGCGAGAGACATGTATGATAACCAAACTACGATTCACAACATAAGCGATCATCACTCCATATAACTATGGGTCTCACGCCGCAACATCAATCGAGTTCGCATTATGGCGCGTGCCGGAATCTCTGCGTCGGTGTAAACATGTCCATGATGCAACAATAAGACAACAATCCAAATGGAAGCATACGTGCGCTACGCATGTCGGTATGTCCAAGGAAACAATAAGACAACTTTCCAAATGGACGATGCGTACGCGCTACGCGTCGTGTCGGTATGTCGAAAAGGAAATCCTGGCGATAATCGAAATGGAAACATACGTGCGCTACGCATCGTGTCGATATATCCAAAGCGATTAACCACAAGACCTTAACCAAAATGGAAGCATGCGTGCGCCACGCATCGTGTCGGTATGTCCAAAGCGATTAACAACAATAATACTATCAGCGAGGCGTGCGGTGGAATTTCTCGAATCGCTGTAGCACGTCCAAGTAAGTTCTCAACGATCCAACCGACCTCTATCGAGAGGCGGTAACACGAAACACAACGATTGTACAATAAAGGCTATCATCACAAGCATAGGCAAGTTTCACAACAACAAGCATAGCAAGTTTCACACAACTCAAAGTACTTTCATTTTATGCCAAAGTCGGGTTTTAACCCCAAAGTACTACATCACGTTAAGTTCTTTAAAGAGATCCATTACTTTTATAAAAGTCACCCGATACGTAGTATTAGAATGACCAACCGCTTCTTTTTCAAAATCAAGTAACAACATTCTTTTCCTAAGTTCGGTTTGCCTAGTTTGATTACTCAAGCTTCTCATTTTCAAATGGTTTCATAGTTCCCAAACTTAATCACTTGATTCCTTTTTAGAACAATTGAGTAACATATGTCATATATGTGAGTAGTTTATTCTTGTTTATAACGATCTTATTACTGACCATGATCTAGAAAATGTAATATCATTTTGTCTTATCTTAGCTTATGCGGATGGAGGTTTCTCTTGGTTTTAATACAACATCATTATTCAATACATTTTCCTTTATTATTATTGCGGTGGTGCTGTCGATACACATTCGATTCGAAATCGGTAAAACATTATCCCTTTAAAACCAAGTACTCATTACTCACGAATGAGGTTTCACACAAACATCCACATTAAAACAAATAAGTTAAGTCTCTTATCTTATAAGATCAAGTCTCTTAACTTCTAACGTGATAAACCATTTTCACTTACATAAGGTCGTTATAACTAACTTCCCATAAAGCTATTATAACACATGTTTTAAACCAACCAAATCACTTAGCGTATGCGTCTAGTACTACGTAGTTCACAACAACATGCTAGAAAAGATAGGAAGAGGTTCACATACCTCGCGACGATTTATCGACAATAAGCAAAATGCTCCAAGTACTACAACGCTTGCTGGCCCTTTCCACTCCTCGAGTAGAATACGCTACTCTTGTACTTTCACCTATAAAGGTCAGCGTCTATTAACCCCAAAACACAAGTTTCTATCTTTCTATAGAAAATTCAGCACCTCCCCATGACAGCGTAAATCTCTCTCTATCGAGGCCGCTACCAAGCCAACCGGGGGTTTACACATCTAAGGACGTGTACAATTCTACACAAGTCTCTTGTCTGATCACATGTAAATCTGATTGATTCGATTCTTTATTCTTGAGGCTTAAGTCAAAAGACATTTGAATACTAAGTAGTTCTATATATAGTATACTTGACTATATATGCTAACAAACATGTAATTTCCAATTACAATAGAGACAAGATAATTACCTCGGTAAGCCCAAAATTATCCAAGTTATAATGTCGATCTGAGCAAGGTTTAGCTCAGCTCAGTGCGCTCAAACCACTCCAAACAACCCTTAGAAGTTCTAACCAACTTCTACTCAAATACTTGACCAACTATGAAGATTTCCTTGGGGTTTCGGTTTGAGACTAAAAAGGACAAAGGTAGTATTTCGGACTCTACGTAAAGAGGTATCTTTGGAATACTACAAGGTACAAGGCTAAGGTATTTTGGGCATTATAACAATACTAGGGAGTATTTCTATACCACAAAGGGTATTATACGAAAACAACTAGGCTAGGGGTACCCGGCCAAGCCTCGCTCAAAGGGGGCTCTCGGCAGCTCCATGAGGGGAGGGCTTTGGGCGATTTCAACTCACAAGGGAGAGATTTCAAGACTTGGAAAATGATTTTGGATGAAGAAAGTTCATCAACTAAGGGGTATTTATAGCAAACCCAGGCCACGATGGCCAAGATCTAGCCAAGTGCAAGGCAAGTGTAAGGCCAAGATCAAGCCAAGTGCACCCTAGACCTGCTCCCAAAACCCTCGCAAATATCTACGAATATCTAGCGCCACTTGCCCGCCAGTTCGGCCAAGTGCGCGCGTCTTCCATTGTGAGGGTGACACATGTCACCCTCCCGTTGGTCAGAATGTTTCGTCTCTCGGAAAAATCCGCAAAAATACAAAGCGACATAGCCGGAATTTTCCGCCCGCAAGATTCTGTAAGCGTTTAGTCGGCGACTCTAGCGGGTGTTGTGCCTGAGTAACCGGCCAAGCCACTGGCGGGGTGACACGTGTCACCCTCCTATCGCCCTCAGCGTCTTTCAAAAAAATCCACAAAGGCCAAAATCTAAAGCAAAGTGGGCCACAATAGTAAATTTCTTGAAGTGGGCCCAGCGTGACCATTCAGAAAATAAAATCTCAAAATTCTAATATAATCTATGAAGTCCAAATACCAAATCGGGAATCCAATTCCCGTTAACGAACCTTTTTCTTCACAAATAGCAGGAAACTTTTAAAGTCGAAAACTCAGCATCTTTCTTTCTTTCAAAATTTTTGTAGTACTCTCGTCGTGCGTCCTCACATACATACCACTGCAACTACGGGTATAACAAATTATAACCAACTTCCCGTAAAGCCGTTATAACACTTTATGTTTTAAACCACTCAAACACATTTAGCACGTATCGATGCCGTCTTACATAGTTCACACATATACTAGAAGAGATAGGAAGAGGTTCACATACCTCGCGGCGAGTATCGACTAATAGCAAACGCTCCAAGTACTCCCAACCGGCTACTCCTAAAGCCAAGTAGAGCGCCACGCGTAGTACTTCAACCTATAAGGCCACAAGTGACTTATTAACATTAAGATCTTATCGTAGAACATTCTGAGAAAATTAGTGACCCGCACATGACAGCGCAAATCTCCTCTCTCCACGGGTAGGCTACGAAGCCAACCCGGGGGGTTAGACATCTAACCCGAGCGGGTACAATTTACTCGATACTACTACACAAGTCTCTGTCTGATTCGATTCGATTCTTGAGCTTAAGTCAAAAGACATTGCTAACTAACCACGTTCGATTCTATATATAGTATACTTTAACTATATATTCTAACAATGTAATTTCCAATTACAATAGAGGACAAGATATTTACCTCGATAAGCCCATAATTATCCAAGTATAAAGTCGATCTGGGCAATCGTTTAGCTCGACTCAGGCGCTCAACCCGCCTAAACCACGCCAGAAGTTCTAACCAACCACACAATACTCAGCCGGACTATGGAGATTTTCCTAGGGTTTCGGTTTCTTGTGGGAAGTATAATAGTATTTAGGGCTTTCGTAAAGGTATAACCTTAGAATACTACAAGGTATTTGGCTAAGGTAATTTGGGCATTACAACAATACTTTTGAGAGTATTTCTACACCACAAAGGGGGGGTATTATACGAAAACAACTAGGCTAGGGGTACCCAGGCTAGCAACTCAGGAGGGGGCACTGCTCGGCTAGCACCCAGAGGGGTGCTCTCGACACGAGGAGGCCATGGCCGAACTCAACACAAGGAGGAGAGGATTTTACACTTAGAAACATTTAGGAATGGATGAAGAATTCATCAAAGGGAGAGGGTATTTATAGCACAAGCCAAGGCCAACCAATGGCCAAGATTGTGCCAAGTGCTACACAAGTGTGGGGCAAGATATGCCCAAGTGCCCCTAGTCCCTACTCCCAAAACCTCGCAAATATCTACCAAAATATCTACCACTGACATCCCCATTTCGTCCAATCCGCCCACCTTGCCCACCAATGAGAGGGTGCAGTGCGCCTCTCGTTGGTCCAAAATGTTCCGTCTCTCGGAAAAATCCGCAAAAATAAGAAAAGACATAGCCGAATTTTCCCGCCATGAAGTTATGTAAAGCGTTTAGTCGAAAACGACTCTAACCAAGGTGTTGTGCACAAATGCCATTCGGCGAGCCACTGGCGGGGTGACACGTGTCACCCTCCTATCGCCCAAAATAAAACATCTTAGAAAATATCCACAATGGCCAAAATCTCAAAACAAAGTGGGCCTACAAAGCGTAAATTTCTCGTGGGCCCCACGTGACCATTTCGAAAATAAAATTCCATAATTCTCTAATATTCGGGAAGTCAGAATACCAAATGGGAATCAATTCCGTTAACGAACCTTTTCCTTCACAAAACCGGAAACTTTTCCGTGGAAAAATCGCCTCTTTTCTTCCTTTCCGATCTTTACGTCATTATTCTGCGTGCGCCCTCGCATACATACCACGGAACTACGGGGTATAACATTCTTCCTCAGAAACATTCGTCGAATGTTCCTTCTAAATCTCAAGCGAGCGCGTGCCAGTATAGTCTTCACTACTATACTTACGAAACAATCCTGCCACAGCTGGCCACAGAAATACCCACGCAAAATACCTACATCCAAGTCCACGAGGAAACACCTCTAACATCACCACAAATAATACTACTTTTGTCACTTTGTCGCGAGCCTTGCTCCAACGACCCAACAAATGGTACCGGGCGTATGCGTCGATCAGAAGGCGTAAATGTACACTCGAATTCTTACCATATTTACGATCGCTTTAGTATCAAAACTTCGGGGTTACTATCTCTAACGAGGTCATCATTAATCGGGAACATTCGGATGGATCTTGATACTTTCCGAACATAACAATACGAAAGACCGGACGTCCTTCCTCCTAAGTCGGACGACAAATGCTAACATATAGGCAACATGGCCTATTCTTCACATGAACTCCCACAGGCCCAGTAACTCGGGCTAAGTTCCTTCATTTCCAAAACTCGTCACACCGTCCGGTGGTACTTTCAAGAAGACCGACCGTCGGCTCGAACTCTGGCGTCGTCGCCGATTATCCGCACGATTCCTCGAGTGCCGACTTCTTCAGACAAGCTTCACTATCCACGTCTGCTGGAACAAGATCGAACTACTATCTCGAACTCGCCAACATCGAACCAATCGACCGGCAACTTACACTTCCGCCCTGCAAGTCTTCGTGGCGACATCGAACATCGAAATGGTAGCTCAAACGCTCCTCCAGGAGACAACAATCCTCACAACTACCTCGAAATCCAGCCCGGCGGCGAATGCGGTCGAGACTCACGAGTTCTTAACACATGCTTGGTAAAACTTCCGAAACAAAACAGCCGTAACACGGGCTCCATCGTCATAAGGTGAAGGTAGGCACCGTGCAGCCACAACCTTCGATAAATCAACATCGCCAAGTGAACGGTCCGCCGAAGAACACGATGGGCTGCCCCATCGGCCCACCACCGGCCGAACGCATCCACGAACTCGTGCGTTGGTTAACTAAACTTGGGCCTAGCACCTCGTGACCCTACCACAAGGCGGGACCACCACAACCAGACCCGCCCGTACATGCCGCGGGTTGACACGCAACGTGGCCTCAACCCGACGGCAACGCCACAATACTAGCTCCGATCGGAACAATCTCACTAATCACGTTACGAAAACCTAGCGGTCTTCTTAGCTCAACTACCCTCCATTTCACACTACTTAGGGACCTATCCCCAAACCACGACTCACGTGCACTATGCACTCCTATAAAGTCAAACATAAACATACGTCTCTACAGAGATGGCCTTACCTCTAAGGTCTTTGCGTATAAAGCTCTAAGGCTCACACTTTCTCTATCCTCCAAAATCTTACTCGGTTAACCCACGTGATTTCTAATCACAACTAACACCTCGCTATCGAACATAGCACTTAGGTATACTCACCTGAAAGTTCTGAAGGACGCCTTGCTCGGGCCTCTTCTGCCCTTGGTTAACCCGTCGATCTCTACGTTTCGGCCTGCGCATAAGCCCGCATACGAGGCCATGCTCAAGCCAATGAAGAATTACTCTTTGACCCTTTCTTAGGTAGTCATCAAGACTCGTGGTACATCGGTATAATCTCTCGTAGCCAAATCCATGGCTAGTGAGGTTGCCTCTTTGCAATCTACATTCTCTGTTCGTCGTGGGCGAAGGTTCAAATATCATGGCGCGATAGGAGCCGCCGTCGCCGTGCTAAACTCATTGGGGCTAGTAACGTCGCGAAATCCGAATGAAGCACTACCCTAGGTAATGATTTGGGCTGTGCCCTCGTGACCCTCGTATTCTACTCGCAGACTCGCCGCCTTGCCTCTGGGCGGGTTGCCCTGCGCGGAGGCATAGCGGTGAGGAAAGAAATACGTTTAGAGGTCCAACTTAAAACACTGACTCTAAGGCACGACCTCGAGTGAGAAGAATAGAAACGATCCTAAATATCCTATAGCCTCACGATTATTGGCGTGGTGCACATACCGATAATCAAGACTCTCTGAATCGATGCAGTAGACACTTTCAGAGGATTAATCGCTCGATACCACTTTTGTCACGACCCGTTAGGGCGTGGTAGTGCCTTACCGGGCACCCTAGTGACACAACATCAGTGTCGGGAACATAAAACACATACATGAACAAGTGAAGTACAAAGCGATGTCTGAGAAAACTTGCCTTTGGCATATATAAATAACCACTTTTTACAAATGAGCAGTTTAATCCTTTTTACAAACCACCGCCTACAGCGATTACTGCACCTCTAAGAAATGATACGACAACTGACAGGACGGGGCCGTCATACCACGAATGTAGCAACTACAACAGGGACTATACGAATAAGCCTCGGAGAAACGGAGCTTCCCAGTGACTGTGACCACAGGCGAGGATCAACGGCGGTGTACCTTTACTGCGGCATGAACGGCCCGAAGAGGTCGATCTAACAAATTTAGTATGTGAAACTAAAATAAATCGTAAATGAAATCATAGTAGTCTATACAAAGCGGAGACATGTATGATAACCAACTACGATTCACCATAAATAGCGATCGTCAAGTCGTGGACTCACGCCTCGTCATCACTCAATTTAACAATGGGTCTCACGCCCACATCAATCGTGCGTGGAATACCTTCTCGCTGCCGCGTTTATGATATACAAGCGCGAGGAATACACGTGAACACGAGTCCCACTGTGTCCTAATAAAGCGATGCGAGGTAAATGCGAAGGCATAGCCGACTACTAACACCAGCGGTACCAACAAGGTCATAAGGTGTCATGATATCTGTCTAGACCGTCACATGATAAAGGCGGTCACTCGCGCGATATCAAATGTGCGCGTCTAGCCACGGAACTCTCGCGACTCCGCATAGGCGGTCGAGATAGGCCCGCATGAGGTATAACCCGCATCGAGGTAGCTACTCCCGGCGTCGTCACGGACTCGCGATCCGCGTAGCCACAAGGACGCGTGACCACAAGGGCCGCGCACTAACACGGAGCTCCGTAGCTCGCGTGGATCCACGGACCCGCGTGAGGTATTCTCGAATCATGGTCCTGCATCGCTGAGTCTACCGCGTCGGAGGCGGCAACCCCGAACACAAGTCGAGGTGAGTGGTACAATACCAACATAACGGTGATAGTCAAACAACTTTAAAGCGCGATCGAGGAAAAACCCTTTACACTAACATCACAAGACACTAACACACGTAGCGTCCCAACATGTTTACTTCTCAAATCAACAAGAAAGTATTTACAAGGCTATCACGAACCAATACAATAGAGTATTCACACAAGGTACTTTCTACTAACAAGTTCTGTATCTAACCCCAAAGTACTTCACATTAAATCTTTAAAGATCTGTTTCTTTCACATAAGTCACACAATACGTAGTATAAAATAGAGTGACTATCCTTTTAAGAAAACCAAAACTCTTACCTTTGTAAAATCAAGTAACAACATTATTTTCCAAGCGTCCAAGTTTGCCTAATATCAAATGTTCACGTTTCTTATTTTAGAAAGGTTTAAAGTTCATAGTTTTATTCATTTAAGAATATAATTCTCTTTTAAACAATCGGAGAAACATAAGCCTTATATGTGAGTAGGATATTCTTGTTTATAACAATCTTATTACAATGACCATGATCTAGGAAATATCATTTTGTCTCATCTTAGCTTCATGCGGATGGAAGTTTCTCGGTTTTAATAATACTTAATTATTCAAAACATTTCCTTTTATTAACTGCGATGGTTTGTCGATACACATTCGATTTCAAATCGGTAAAGCATTCTTAAGCCGTTATACCTAACTTCCCATAAAGCTAGTATAACTCTTAAGTTTTCAAACACCAAGTATTACTTCTCCTTTCAAAATGATTCAAAATCTTTTGAAATACTTCAAGTTCTTTCTTATCATATAACAAGCGATTAAAGTTCAAATCGGTTACCTTTTAAAAACCACATGTATTTTCTTACTAACATAAATTTGGTTTATTATAACCAACTTCCCATAAAGCCGTTATAACACTTTATGTTTTAAACCACTCAAACACATTTAGCACACGTACGTCTACCGTACTACATAGTTCACACATATCATGCTAGAAGAGATAGGAAGAGGTTCACATACCTCGCGCAGTATCGACTAATAGCAAAACGCTCCAAGTACTCCCAATGTCGGCTACTCCTAAAGCCAAGTAGAGCGCCACACGTAGTACTTCAACCTATAAGGCCACAGTGCATTAACATTAAGATCTTATCGTAGAACATTCTACGTAAAATTCGCGCACCTCCCATGACAGCAAATCTCCTCTCTCACGGGGCGGCTACGAAGCCAACCGGGGGTTATACATCTAACCCGACGGGTACAATTCTACTCCAGATTACTACACAAGTCTCATGTCTGATTCGATTCGATTCTTGGGCTTAAGTCAAAAGACATTGCCAACTAACCACGTTGATTCTATATATAGTATACTTTAACTATATATTCTAACAACATGTAATTTCCAATTACAATAGAGGACAAGATATTTACCTCGATAAGCCCATAATTATCCAAGTATAAAGTCGATCTGGGCAATCGTTTAGCTCGACTCAGGCGCTCCAACCAGCTCTAAACCACCCTTAGAAGTTCTAACCAACTTACACAATACTCGATGGACTATGGAGATTTTCCTAGGGTTTCGGTTTTGCGTGACGGAAGTATAATAGTATTTCGGGCTTTTATAGGTATAACCTTAGAATACTACAAGGTATTTGGCTAAGGTAATTTGGGCATTACAACAATACTTTTGAGAGTATTTCTACACCACAAAAAGGGGGTATTATACGAAAACAACTAGGCAGTGGGTACCACTGCCAGCAACTCTAGGAGGGGGCACTACTCTCGGCTAGCACCCTAGAGGGGGTGCTCTGGCCACAGGGGAGGCCTTGGCCGAACTCAACACAAGGGAGGAGAGGATTTTACACTTAGAAACATTTAGGAATGGATGAAGAATTCATCAAAGGGAGAGGGTATTTATAGCACAAGCCAAGGCCAACCAATGGCCAAGATTGTGCCAAGTGCTACAAGTGTAGGGCCAGATATGCCCAAGTGCCCCTAGTCCCTACTCCCAAAACCCTCACAAATATCTACCAAAATATCTACCACTGACATCCCCATTTCGTCCAATCGCCCACCTTGCCACCAATGAGAGGGTGCCAAGTGCCGCCCTCTCGTTGGTCCAAAATGTTAGTCTCTCGGAAAAATCCGCAAAAATAAGAAAAGACATAGCCGGAATTTTCCTTCGCAAGTTATGTAAAGCGTTTACCGAAAACGACTCTAGGGTTTGTGCACAAATGCCATTCGGCAAGCCACTGGCGGGGTGACACGTGTCACCCTCCTATTGGCCCAAAATAAAACATCTTGAAAATATCCACAATGGCCAAAATCTGAAAACAAAGTGGGCCCTACAAAATCGTAAATTTCTCCGTGGGCCCCACGTGACCATTTCCGAAAATAAAATTCCATAATTCTCTAATATTCCAGGAAGTCCGAATACCAAATCTGGGAATCCAATTCCCATTAACGAACCTTTTTCCTTCACAAAAACCGGAAACTTTTCCGTGGAAAAATCGCCTCTTTCTTCCTTTCCAATATTTCTGTCGTATTCTCGTACGTACGTCCTCGCATACATACCCTGGAACTACGGGGTATAACAACAGTCCTATGTAATTACAGTTCAGTTCACTTCTTAAAATTCAGGCTTAAGTCGCAAGACATTGCCGCAAGTATTATTCAGGCTTAAGTCAAAAGACATTGCCGCACAACTATGATCAGTTCTAAATATAGTATACTTCAACTATATATTCCTACAACATGTAATTTCCAATTACAACAGAAGGTCAAGAGTGTTTACCTCGATAAGCCCAAAATTATCCGAGTTTATATGTCGATCCTGAGCAAGGTTTAGCTCCGACTCCGTGCGCTCCAACCCGCTCCAAACAACCCTTAGAAGTTCTAACCAACTTCTACTTAACACTTCAACCGACTATGAAGGTTTTCCTTAGGGTTTCGTTTTGTGACTGAGGGAAGTATAATAGTATTTTCTGGGCTTTTGTAAGTGTAACCTTGGGAATACTACAAGGTATTTGGGCATTATAACAATACTTGGAGAGTATTTCTAAACCAAAAAAAAAGGTATTATACGAAAACAACTAGGCTACGGGGGTACCCGTGCTAGCACCACAAGGAGGGAATACTTTCGGCCAGGGCCTTCTCAAGGGGGGGGTGGTGGTGGACGAAAGCTCAAGGGAGAGGGAGTATTTTGAGACTTAGATAGATTGCTCAAGTGAGGATGAAGAAAGTCTTCAACTTAGAGGGGTATTTATAGGTCAAGTGAAGGCCAACCAATGGCCAAGATGAAGACAAGTGTGGTGCAAGTGTAGGGCTAGATTTCAACCATGTGGACCTTATCCATCTACCACACCAACTTGCACAAATATCCTACCTAACCCAAGGCACAAAAAACGTGCCATTGCTTGCCTTTGCCGTCCACTTCTCACGTCCAATGTGAGGGTGACACATGTCACCCTCCCGTTGGTCCAAAATATTTCATCTCTCGGAAAAATCCGCAAAAATTATAAATGACATAGCCGGAATTTTCCCTTCGAAAGCTGTGGAAACGTTTCGTCGAAAAACGACTCCTTTTGGTAGCTATGCACAAATTCGAACCTATGCCTACTTTAAGGCTCAAATTGAATACGTACGCCCTCACGTACATACTCTGGAAATATGGGGTATAACAGTAATTATATTAAAACCAGTAGAAACCTCCATCTGCATAGAAGCTAAGATAAGACAAAATTTTATTACATTTCCTAGATCATGGCTATTTTAATAAGATTGTTATGGACAAGAATAACCTACTCACACCTAAGGCATATGTTTCTCATATTGTTTTAAAAGAGACTTATCTTATTAAGTGATTAAGACTATGAACTACGAAACCTTTCGAAAATGAGAAACTTGAGTATTTGAAATTAGGCAAACTTGAACTTTTGGAAAAGAATATTGTTACTTGACTTTAAGAAGGAAAATGTTTTGGTTTAAGAAGAAGGGCATAATATTGCCTTAATTGATTTTAAAAAAAGGAAAACATGGTATTATCTTAATCTGTCTTAAAAGAGCGTTTAAATGTTATGGTCAATTCGATACCGCATTCATGGGATGAACCGGGAATGTATTTCACACGATACCGCGTTCATGGGATGAACCGGGAATGTATTTCACACGACACCGCGTTCATGGGATGAACCGGGAATGTATTCCATACGATTTCTATCGAGTCCCATGGGATGGGCCGAGACATGTACGATTCCTATCGAGTCCCATGAGATGGGCCGAGACATGTGCGATTTCTATCGAGTCCCGTGAGATGGGCCGAGACATGTGTGATTTCATCGAGTCCCATGAGATGGGCGAGACATGTGCGATTTCTATCGAGTCCCATGAGATGGGCCGAGACATGTGCGATTTCTATCGAGTCCCATGAGATGGCCGAGACATGTATTCCACACGATTCCACCTCGAGTCCCATGGGATGGGCGAGAGATATGTTATACGATTACACGATTTATACCTATCTCGCCAGCGGTGAGGAAGGAGTTCCACGGGCATGAGGATGACTTTGAGGCGTGAGTCACGACTTGACACGATCGCTTTTATGTTATGAATCAGAGTTTTGTTATCATACATGTCTCTGCTTTATAAGTTATGATTTTGTTTACTGATATTTTTGATTTCACATACTTGGTACGGTTATCTGACCTCGCCGGGGTTGCGTTCATCTGCAGTAGGTACATCGGCCGTTGATCCTCGCCATAGGATCACGATTCGGCGTGTTGGAAGCTCCGTTTCTCGGAGGCTTATCTTTTGGTATGTTTCCCGAGTTGTAGGTTCTTGTACATTGAGGTATGGCGGGCCACTGTCGTCATGTTGTATAAAAATTCTTAAGTGCATGTAATCTTGTTATGGCGGCAGGTTGTAAAGGATGTAATCTATTCAAACTTTACGTATATATATGCAAGAAAAGCAATTTTGGTTGGCTGTTTTATTATCTTATCTCTTGTTTCATATTCAGATGTTTTATATTCCACTGATTTCTACGATGTATGACTATTTGGGTGCCGGTAAGACACGATCCACGGGCCGAACGTCGTGACAAAAGTGGTATCGAGCGATTAATCCTCGGAAAGTGTCTATGCATCGCGTCAGTAGAGTCTTGATTATCGGTGTGTTGTGCACCACATCTATAATCGGAAGGTCGAAGACATTTAGGATTGGTTTCCATTCTTCTCATTCCGAGATCGCGCCTTAGAGCTATGTTGTAAGTTGGACCCTCCGACGCATTTCGCTTTTACCGATTATGCCTCCGCAGGCAACCAGGGCGTATAAGGGCAAGGCGCAGAGGGAGCTGCGAGTAGAGTCTGAGGAGTACGAGGCGCAGCGGCCATTACTCGAGATAGTGCGTCAGACGGCGAGTTTTACGATGCCGCCAGCCCCAACAGAGTTTAGAGCCGCAGCAGTGGCTGCTGAGACCACAGTACCTGAGCCTCCAGTCCCACAGCCTGGAGCAGAAGAGATGGGGTACAAGGAGATGGCGATTATTGGCGAGAATAGTGGCAAGGCATGAGGATAAATTTGCCGATGCGCGATTCGACTGTAGTACCCGTAGTTCACCCGAGAGCGGATAGTTTGAGGCGCGACTTTACGAGTGCAGCCGCCTTGATGTTTTATGGGTCGAGGCCTGAGGATGATCCGCATGAGTTCATGAGACAGTTACAGCGTATGATGAGAGTGATCAATGCTTCGGAGACCGAGTCATTGGTCTTAGGTTCACATCTGCTGCGTGATCGCAATGATCGTTTGATTCGCGAGCTGTCGGGGAGCATGCGCCTCCAGCTATTTGGGACGAGTTCTCGGAAGCATTTCTTGCACATTTCTTACCTCCACAGATGAGGAGGGCTCGGGCCGACAGATTTTTGGTGTTGAGGCAGAGCGGGCGTACGGTTCGGGAGTACAATGTGGAGTTCGACTCATTGGCTCGGTATGTCCCCGCGTTAGTAGCCAGTATGGGGGACAGAGTGCACCGCTACGTCACCGGGCTCGATGACGACTTGGCAGAGGCTTGTTCGGGTGTAGCTCTTCAGCCGGGCATGGACATTGCCCGCATGCAGGCTTATGCACTTGGATGTGAGGAGCGGAGAGGTCGACGGAATGACCGAGATCAGCAGAAGAGGCGTGACAGCAGGTCTTTGGCGACTTTCAAGGCGGACGCGCCAAGAGCTAGTTATGTACCTCCGCCAAGACAAAGTGGTCCTCCGCGATCTTCGTGACGTTTGGTATTCGAGCCGGTGAGCTCGGGCTTCGTTCACGGTATACGAGTTCCGGCCAGTTCATGCTTTCTCGGTGCACGACGCGGCAAACGCCATCCCGGGAGTGTCGTCTTTCATCGGTGCTTGTTTCACCGGCGTCGGGGCCGTGTGACGAGGGATCGCCTAGAAGAAGGGATACAGGTAGAATGACACAGCCACCGTCACGTTGGCGGATCATCGCCTTCTATAGCTATGCGCCCTGCAGGGCAGGCCTATGATTAGAGTGGAGCAGATGGTACAGGTATATTCTTACCCCTCTAGAGACTAGTATACGTTGATGTTATGGTGAAGTGTTAAGTATTATGTTCAGATAGCATTATGTTAAAATTGTGATTAGAAACATGGTTAGTTAGAAGGGTAAGTTTGGGGACAGGGAAAGTGTAAGCCTTAGAGTTTTATACGTAGAGACCTTAGATGCGAGGCCATCTGGAGTAAAAGATCTATGTTTATGTTGACCTTTGTCGGGGTGCATTATATACGTGGGATATATTTGCGTGATAAGTCCCTGAGTGGTATAAAATGAGAGGGTAGTCGAGCTAAGAAGACCACTAGGTTTTCGTGACTTGATTTGTGAGATTGTTCCGGATCGGGGGAACAAGTGTTTGGCACGATAGCGGGTCGGGTTGAGGACCATTCACGGGTCAACCCGCGGCCTGTTTTGTGGTGGGGTCAGTTCGGGGTGGTCCCTCCAGTTGGTAGGGTCACGAGGGTGCTAGGCCCAAGTTTAGATGACCATCGTATGAGTTCGTGGATATGTTCGACCAGAATCGGATCGTGAAGGCCGGGAATGGCCTTAAAGGAATTTGAGGCTAGTAAGGTGACCAAGTCTGGAGGTAGTAACTCCAAAGTTTTGGAAACTGAAGCAATGACTGAAGTATGGTACGTATACTAGAAAGAGTTCAAGTGTTCGAGAAGAGTACGACGAGTAAGGAAAGAAGTGAACATGTGCTAAGAAAATAGAAATGATCATTTTGTTGTGAAGTGAAGATGCGAAGGGAGTATCCATTAGACCAGGGTGGAAGCTTTTATGATGTAGGAGTGATTCCTCGTTGGCTTAGGTTAAGTATTTGCGCGTGTTATTTTGTGGCCAGTGTGGCATTGACAACTTGTTTAAGATATGAGGAACTTTGTCGGTATCCGTCGTGTGAAGGAACCTTCGGGACGACTGTTTCTCAGGCGGGGAGAATGTTATACCCCATATTTCTAGAGTAGGTACGTGACGGCGTACGTACAAAAGTTTTGAGCCTTAAAGTTAGGCATAGGCGAAATTGTGCACAACCTACGAAGCGAATTGTTTTCCGACGAAACGCTTTTCCAAAACTCGCGAGGGAAAATTACTACTATGTCATTTATAATTTTTATGGATTTTTCCGAGAGATGAAATATTTTGGACCAACGAGAAGGTGACACTTGTCACCCTCAGTGGACGGCAACATGGACTACATTGGCACGCTTTTTAGCCTTTTTCTTGGTCAAGGAGTTGGTAGGATATTTTGTGTAGTTGATGAGCAAGTGGGACCCACAAACACTTGTCCAAATCTCGACCTCCACTTGCCCCCACTTGTCTTGATCTTGGCCATTGGTTGGCATATAAATACCCTCTAATGCAAGACATTTTCTTCATCCACACTTGTGAAAATCCAAGGCAAAATCCTCTCCCTCCTCTTAAACCTCTCGTCCAAATCACCCTCCTCGAGAGGCCCTTGGCCGAGAAGTACCCCTACCTCAAGCTCGTAAAATACCCCTACCTTGAAGCTCTCGTAAAATACCCCTTGGTAGAAAAATACTCTCCAAGTATTGCACTATTCCAAAATACCTCGCCCAAATACCTTGTAGTATTTCAAGGTCACACCTATACTAAAAGCCCGTAAATACTATTATACTTCCTTCACCACAAAAACGAAACCCTAAGGAAAATCTTCATAGTCGGTTGAAGTGTTAAGTAGAGATTGTGTAGAACTTCTAAGGGTTTCTGGAGCGAATGGAGCGTCTGCATAGGAGCTAAACGTTGCTCAGGATCGACATATAAACTTGGATAATTTTGGGCTTATCGAGGTAAATACTCTTGACCTTCTATTGTAATTGGAAATTACATACGGTAGTAGTATAAAAATGTATATAAGATACATAGAAGAGAATTGAACTGTAATAGAAGGATATTACAGAAGAAAATTGAACTGAAATCACATCAGAAGAATATTAAAGAAGAAGATTGAACTGTACTTACATAGGACTGTATTTACAGTAGACTTGTGTAGTTTGGCGGGTAGGGAAGTGCTGCCCAATTTTCCGTAGAATTATTCTACAGTGTAGTCTAGACATTGATAGACTTGTATGACCATTATAGGTCAAGATCTTTGAGTAGCGTATTCCACTCGGGGTGGAAAAGGCTAGCAGGATTACAAAGATTGGAGCTATTTGCTAATAGTCGATAATCGTCGAGGTATGTGATTCTTCCTATCCTCTTGAGCATGATATTTTAAAAGAATATATATAGTACAGACGTGACGCGGTGTTAACCGAACGTGGTTTTACTTGATGTCTTTTGACTTGAGTTTTAAATAATAAGAGTTGAAGTATTTCAAAAGAATTAAGAATCGCTTTTGAAAGAAGATTATTACTTTTTTAAAGATTTTTAATAGCTTTATGGGAAGTTAGATATAACAACTTAAGAGAGATAAAAATAATGGTTTATTGACTTTAGAAGTTAAGAGACTTGATCTTAAAAGATAAGCGACTTGACTTAATTGAATTGATATGAATTTTGTTAAAAAGTGTGAAACCTCATTCGTGAGTAATGAGTACTTGGTTTTTAAAGAATAATGTTTCTTGATTTCGGAAATGAGAATAAGTATCGAACGAACGAACCACTGCAGCGTTAATAAAGGAAAATGTATTGACAAGTAAGTAATTATATTAAAACCAGTAGAAACCTCCATCTACATAAAAGCTAAGATAAGACAAAATTTTATTACATTTCCTAGATCATGGTTGTTTTAATAAGATTGTTATGGACAAGAATAACCTACTCACACCTAAGGCATATGTTTCTCATATTGTTTTAAAAGAGACTTATCTTATTAAGTGATTAAGACTATGAACTACGAAACCTTTCGAAAATGAGAAACTTGAGTATTTGAAATTAGGCAAACTTGAACTTTTGGAAAAGAATGTTGTTACTTGACTTTAAGAAGGAAAATGTTTTGGTTTAAGAAGAAGGGCATAATATTGCCTTAATTGATTTAAAAAAAAGGAAAACATGGTATTATCTTAATCTGTCTTAAAAGAGCGTTTAAATGTTATGGTCAATTCGATACCGCTGCTCTGGATGAACCGGAATGTATTTCACACGATACCGCGTTCATGGGATGAACCGGAATGTATTTCACACGACACCGCTGCTCACGGGATGAACCGGGAATGTATTCCATACGATTTCTATCGAGTCCCATGGGATGGGCCGAGACATGTACGATTCCTATCGAGTCCCATGAGATGGGCCGAGACATATGCGATTTCTATCGAGTCCCGTGAGATGGGACGAGACATGTGCGATTTCTATCGAGTCCCATGAGATGGGCCGAGACATGTGCGATTTCTATCGAGTCCCATGAGATGGGCCGAGACATGTGCGATTTCTATCGAGTCCCATGAGATGGGTCGAGACATGTGTGATTTCTATCGAGTCCCATGAGATGGGCCGAGACATGTATTCCACACGATTCCACCTCGAGTCCCGTGGATGGGCGAGACATGTTATACGTATCACACGATTTATACCTAGATGGCGGTGAGGAAGGAGTTCCACGGCATGAGGATGACTTTGAGGCGTGAGTCCACGACTTGATACGACCGCTTTATGTTATGAATCGTAGTTTTGTTATCATACATGTCTCTGTTTTATGATCGTTATGATTTCGTTCTGATTTTTCGCCACATACTGGTACCAGTTATCGACCTCCCCGGGCCGCGTCACGCCGCGGTAGGGTACATCGGTCGTTGATCCTCGCCATAGGATCACGATTCAGCGTGTTGGAAGCTCCGTTTCTCGAGGCTTATCTTTTGGTATGTTTCCCTGAGTTGTAGGTTCTGTACATTCGGTATGGCGGAGCCCTTTCCGTCATGTTGTATAAAAATTCTTAAGGTCTGTAATCTTGTTGTGGCGAGGTTGTAAAGGTCAGAATCGCTCAAAATTTCTGTATATATATGCAAGAAGGCAACCGCTTTTGGTTGCTTTGTTTTATTATCTTATCTCTTGTTTCATATCTGTATGTTTTATATTAGATTTCTCGATGTATGACTACTTGGGTGCGGGTAAGGCACGATCACGGCCCCGAACGGGTCGTGACAAGAGCTCGTGGCTTCCGGTTTACAACTATCGTAGGTTCCAAACACCGATTGATTTTCCTCGGTATTCACAAGATGGCAGCGCCATCCGGGAATGTCATCTTTTTGTTGATCATGTTTTACTGCGCCGCCGTACATGTGGTCGAAAGGATGTCCTAGTAGGAAGGATGCAAGTAGGAGGACTCACCTACCCGATCGCGGATTGAGTGGTTCGGAGGAAGGGGTGTTAGCGAGAGGCCACCCCACCCTCGGTGTGGCGTTATGGTAGATGTCATTATAGTGAGTGTCGTGCTTCTTCGACTTGTTATGCTCGGCCAGCAGGCCATTTGCGAGAAAATGTCCGACTAGAGGTGGCGCGGATGTAGAGACTCAGCCTTCGGGATCAGTGGCTAGTTAATCACCTTCCCTAGCTATGCGCCCTACGGGACAGGATTGATTAGAATGACAAAGAGGAAGTGAAGCAGTAGATACAGGTATATCTTTAACCCTCTAGAGATTAGTATGTAAGATGAGTATATCTTAAGTGTTATGTTCTGATAGCATTGTGCAAAGTGTGATTAGAAATCATGGTTAGTAAAAAGGGTAAGATTGGGGATAAGGAAAGTGTGAGCCTTAGAGTTTTATACGTGGAGACCTTAGAGGCCAGGCCATCTTGAGTAAAAGATTACATTTATGTTTGACCCTTATCGGAGTGCATAGTATACGTGAGATATGTTTGTGTGATAAGTCCCTGAGTGGTATGATATGAAAGAGGGTAGTTGAGCTAAGAAGACCACTAGGTTTTCGTGACTCGATGGTGAGATTGTTCCGGATCGGGGAACAAGAGTTTTTGCGCGATAGCGGGTCGGGTTGAGGACCGATCGCGGGTCAACCCGCGGCCTGTATTGTGGTGGGGTCAGTTTGTGGTGGTCCCGCTTTGTGATAGGGTCATGAGGATGTTAGGCCCAAATTTAGTTAATTATCGTACGAGTTCGTGGATGCGTTCGACCAGTAGTCGGGCCGGTGAGGTCAGCCCATCTTGTCTTTTAGTAAAGACCGTTTACTCGGCAGAGGGTTATGCGAGATGTTATATCAGGAAGGTTGTAAGGCTGCACGAGGTGCATACTTTCACCTTATGACGATGGAGCCAGTGTTACGGCTATTTCTTTTTCTGGAAGTTTTACCAGGCAGGGTTAGGAACTCAGGTGAGTCTTAGTATCGCATTCACCCTCGGGCCAGTGTTTGGATTTCAGGGGTAGCTGTGAGGATTGTTGCCTCCTGTTGAGGGAGTGTTTTATAGCTACCATTTCAGTATTCAGATAGCGCCTTATGACGCCTTGTATGGGCGGAAGTGTAAGTCACGATCGATTGGTTCGATGTTAGCACGGTTCAGATAGTTGGTTCATACTTGATTCAGAAGGATGTGGATAGGGTGAAGCCTATCCGGCAGAGGTTATTGGCAGCTCAGAGTCAGCGAAGTCGTGCGGATAATCGGCGGCACGACGCTGAGTTCAGGTTGACGGTGGGTCTTCTTGAAGGTACCACCCCGGAAAGGGTGTGACGAGTTTTGGAAAACAGAGGAAACTTAGCCTGAGGTACTTGGAGCGTTTTCAGATCCTTTGGAGGATAGGCCAGGTTGCCTATAAGTTAGCTTTGCCGTCCGACGTGGGAGGCAGTGTGTCCGGTCTTTCATGTTGTTATGTTCGGAAAAGTATCGGAGATCCATCCAGAGTGTTCCCAGTTAATGATGATCAAGTTGGAGGTAGTAACCCAGAGATTTTGGAAACAGAAGCAGTAATAGAAATGTGGTAAGTTATGAGAAAGAGTTCAAATGTACGAGAAGGGTACGACGAGTAAGGGAAGAAGCGAGCATGTGTTAAGAACATAAATGTGATCATTTCTTTTGTAAAGAAAAGGTGCGAAGGGAGTATCTTTTAGCCCTTGGGTGGGAGCTTTTGTAGTGATGGAGGTGATTCCTCGTGGACTTGGATTAAGTATTTGCGCGTGTGTTATTTTATGGCCAGGTGTGGCATGATTGTTTTAGTAAGTATAGTAGTGAAGACTATACTGGCGCATGTATGTTTTGAGACTTAGAAGGAACATTCGGGACGAATGTTTCTAAGGAGGGGAGAATGTTATACCCCGTATTTCCAGAGTATGTACGTGAGGGCGTACGTATAAAAGTATAAGCCTTAAGTAGGCAAAGGGACGGAAATTTGTTCACAACCCCCGAAAAGAATTATTTTCCGACGAAACGTTTTCCAAACTTTGCGAGGGGAAAATTACGGTTGCGACATTAATAATTTTTGCGGATTTTTCCGAGAGATGAAATATTTTGGACCAACGAGAGGGCGACACTTGTCACCCTCAAGTGGGCGGTCTTAGGGCCGATTGGTGGGCACGTTTCTTGGCATGTTTTGTGGCCTAAAACTTGGGTCAATGTTTGGAGTGATTTGTGGAGTAGATGGCTAGGGTGCACTTGTCCAAATCCTCACCCTCCACTTGCCCACCACTTGTCTTAATCTTGGCCATTGGTTTCCCTATAAATACCCCCCTTAGTTGAAGACTTCTTCATCCACAAAATGATTTCTAAGTCTTGAAATCCCTCTCCCCCTTTGTAGGCTCTCGTCCAAGAGCCTCCCCCTCCCCCTTGTGAGGCCCTTGGCCGAGAAATACCCCCCCCCCCCTCTCCTAGTGGTGCTAGCCGAAACATACCCCCCTCTCTTGAGTTGTTCTCGTAAAATACCCCCCCCCCCCTTGGTAGAAAAGTATTCTCCAAGTATTGTTACTATGCCAAAATACCTTGGCCCAAATACCTTGTAGTATTCCAAGAGTTACCTATACTAAAAGCCGAAATACTATTATACTTCCCTTGACCACAAAGCGAAACCCTAAGGAAAATCTTCACAGTTGGTTGAAGTATTAAGAAGAAGTTGCGTAGAACTTCTAAGGGTTGTTTGGAGAGGTTGGGCGCTTGAGTAGGAGCTAAACGTTGCTCAGGATCGACATTTAAACTTGGATAATTTTGGGCTTACCGAGGTAAATACGCTTGTCCTTCTATTGTAATTGGAAATTACATACTGTAGTAGTATAGAGATGAATATAAGATTCATAGAAGAATATTAAAGAAGAAGATTAAACTGTACTTACATAGGACTGTATTTACAGTAGACTTGTGTAGTTTAACGGGTAGGGAAGTGCTGCCCGATTTTCCGTAGAATAGAGAACCCTCTGCTTAGAATATTCTACAGAGTAGTCTAGACGTTGATAGACGTATATGGCCCTTATAGGTTGAAAGTTCTGCGAGTAGCATGTTCTACTTGAAAGGTGGACAAGGCTAGCCGGGTTATAGCGGTGGAGCGTTTTGCTAATAGTCGATAATCGTCGCGAGGTATGTGATTCTTCCTATCCTCTTAAGCATGATATTTTAAAAGAATATATATAGTACGGTAGACGTACGTGTGTTAACTGGACGTGGTTTTACTGCGATGTCTTTTGACTTGAGTCTAAATAATAAAAATCTGAAGTATTTCAAAAGAGTTAAGAAACCTTTTTGAAAGAAGAGTAATACTTGGTTTTAAAAAGCTTAAGAGTTATACTAGCTTTATGGGAAGTTAGGTATAACGACTTAAGAGAGATAAAAAGAATGGTTTATTGATTTTAGAAGTTAAGAGACTTGTGTCACGACCCGATCCCGGGCCCGTGACTGGTGCCTTACCCCGGGCACCCTAGTGATACAACATCAGAGAAAAACCAGCGGAAATAAAAACTTATGAAAGAAAGCAGTGAAATAAGAAAACAGGCTAACCCAAACGGTTACCTTTTTGAACATAAATGAAAACTTGAACAGTTACATCCTTACAAACCCTGCCCACAACAGTGCTACAGACCTCTAAGAATTTTAAAACCATAATGACGGGACAGGGCCCCGCCATGCCCCTGAATGTACAAAAGTCTACAACTTCAGGGAACCGTACCACAGGACAAGCTTCCGGAGATATGGAGCTTTCCGAGAACCGAACAGCGATCCTAAGTGCGGATCGCCAAGCTATGTACCTCAACTGCGCAGATGAGCGCAGCCGAAGGGGTCGCACAACAGTACCAAGTATGTGAGACTGAAAAATACTGTAAATGAAATCATAATAGTCTATATAAAGCAGGAGACATGTATGATAACCAAACTACAGTACACAACATATAAGCAGTCATGTCAATTCAGGGACACATGCCCGTGAAATCATCACTCAAAATACAACCCGAGAATTTAACCCGCACAATGGCCGCATGCCCCGGCATCTCACCTCGGTATAAGCATGGCCCCGGAACCGTCCTAGTGGGCCCATACCCGTGGACCATCCAACGTGTCGGTATGCCCAAAGGAGATAACACGATAACAATCCCTGTGGAAGCATACCCGTGGGCCACCCAACGTGTCGGTATGTCCAAACAACTAACCAGATAATACTCACTGTGGAAGCATACCCGTGGGCTACCCAACGTGTCAGTATGTCCAATCAAATAACAATATAATACTCGCTATGGAAGCATACCCGTGGACCATCCAACGTGTCAGTATGTCCAAGCAATCAATCTACCAGATAGCCGGCCCTCCAACGAGAGACGCGGTAGCACAGAAATACAACACTTGTACAACAAAAGCTATCACAACAAGCATAGGCAAGTTACACCCAACTCAAGGTACTCTCATTTTATTACAACAATTCCGGCTTTTAACCCCAAAGTACTACATACATTAATCCTCTCAAAAAGATCTCCTTTTTACGGAAGAGCCACCCGATACCAATACTCGTAGTACCGAACACATTCAGGTTTAAATCAAGCACTTTAAACACTTTAGCACAACATCAAGTATACCATTTAAAACCCAATAATGAATCCATTCTTTTATTTCCATAAGGTCGTTATAACTAACTTCCCATAAAGCTAGAATAACACTTTATGTTTTAAAACAATTCAAGACAAAAACCATGCCCTTCTTTTAAACCAAAACACTTCAAATTCTTAAGTCTCTTTCCTTTTAGAAATCGAGTTTCTTACTTTGAAATTTTTAAGAAAATCAAACTTGATTACAATAATTCTTGTTAGAAAACCATGATCTAGGAAATGTAATACAATTTTGTCTTATCTTAGCTTCATGCAGATGGAGGTTTCTCTGGTTTTAATATAATTAATTGTCATTACTTTTTCCTTTATTAACGCTGCGTTGGCTTGTTCGATTCTTATTCCCATTCGAAAAATTATGTAACCTTATTCTTTTAAAAACCAAGTACTCATTTCTCACGAATGAGCTTTCACACTTTTCAACACCACTTAGGTTAATTATAAGCCAAGTCTCTTATCTTTGAAATTAACAAACCATTCTTTTACCTACATAAAGTGATTATAACAAACTTCCCATAAAGCCGTTATAACACTTTATGTTTTAAACCAACCAATTACAACTATAAACCTTTATGAGACCAAGAGGGCTCATTCTTTAACAACCGAGTACCCATTACTAACGAATAAGATTTCCCTACTTTTTCACACAATCAAGACCTTTACACTTCATATCAAGTCAAGGCACAACAAGGGAAATCAAATTCCTTTAACACACGTGCATCTACTGCACTATATATTTTACAAATAATCATGCTGAAGAGGATAGGAAGAATCACATACCTCGCGACGATTGTCGACAATTAGCAAAATGCTCCACAACACTATACCCTTCCGGTAGGATACGCTACTCGTAGCACTTCAATCCTAATATGGTCACAAAACGTCTATCAATCTCTAGCTTCGAACGTAGAATAAACTAAGTGCAAAGTCCCTAAATTCTACGGAAATTTGGACAGAACTTCCTTTGTTTCTATTAACTTTGCCACCTTTTTCAAGGCCGAATTCAATAACCAACGCCACATTTAAGGCACACAATTCAGCTAACCACAAAGGGGATTACACGCCTTTACAGGACGCGTAAAATTCCGCCCCACAATAATACAACAATAACCCAATCCTTTCCATGCCATTATTGGCCAACAATATAATCAATCCTAAATCTTTTCAATCCAAGTTATTAGGTCTAACATGATATCTAGCCCTAGACATCTTCAACCACTACAATTTCCCCCTTTCACAACATGCGACGTCTAAATTAGTAACCAAATTGAAGTTACAATCTTAAGTATAACAGCCTCAGGCTCATTTCTAAATTCAAACTTAAATACAACAGCCTCGGGCTCATTTCTAAACTACTATGACAACTATTAACTCAAATCCAAGAGGAGGGGAAACTTTTACCTTTTGGAAAATCCCACAAAAGTCCTTTTCTTCCACTTCCTCCCGTCAACTACGCCCACCAGCGCTTCCCACAAGTTCACCCACACTTTGCCTTCTTGCCTCCGCTCCAACAATTTTTCCTCTTAGGCTAGGTTTTCTTCAAAATCTAGAGAGAAGGGAGAGGAGTTCTTGGGAGGGTTTCCAAAATGAAATGGCCAAGTCTTCCAAGACTTGGCCCTAAAATAGGCCCCTTTTCTGGTCAAAAGGATGGGAGGGACACTTGTCACCCTCCCATAGGCTTTTAACAAAATATCCCCTGATTTTCGCCCTTTCTGCAAAAATCCCGCTTGCACCGCGCGCCCACTTCCGAGAAATTCCTGCATTCCGCGCTATGACTGCATTCAGGCCTATGTGTAGGCTCGGGGTAATATGGCGTAATCAGGCCTATGTGTAGGCTCGGTGTATCTCATAACATAATCCGCCTATTTATAGGCTCGCTCATTTCATAACATAATCAGGCCTATTTATAGGCTCTGCCTATTTCATAACATAATCCGCCTATTTGTAGGCTCGGTGTATTCATAACATAATCCGGCCTATTTGTAGGCTGGTGTGATTTTCCTTACATAACATTTTTAAACCATCTTTTCACTTCTTCTTAAGTCATCATAATAACTTCATAAAGCTATTATAACAACCTTTCATTTTAGAACTTAAGACACTTTTATTCTTGCAACATTAGGAAACTAAACCCAAAAATACTAAGTACATACATACTTAAAAAGAATCATAGAACTCCTTTCTTTTTAAGCTCAAGTCACATACTCTTTGGAAACCATCTTCTTAACTTTTGAAATAAATTAAGCCATACTTTTTAAAATTAAGTCATTTCCACTTATAAAATCAAGGCTTATAGTCTTAACACCTCGTAGCATACACTCTTTAAAATCATGTCGCTTATACTTTAGAAATCAAGTCACTTAATCTTCAAAAATAAAGTTTCAATACACTTCCAAAACCAAGTAGCTTATTCTCTTTAAAATCATATAACTTCCACTTTTAAAATCAATTCCCTTTTCACATATAAATTCAAGTCATTTTCGAACATAAAATCAACTTACTTACTTCAAATAAAACAAGGCACAAAGCTTTAATTCACACTTCATAACTTCCTAACACTCCTTACCAACATCCTCCATAAGACTTGATAAGGACTTAGGATAACGTAGACATACCTTTAACTTAGAATCAACAACGTGGATATTTCTTAACTTCTAAGAGTAGAAGGAATCATGAAATACTATCACATGGCTATTTCATACGTAGGATCATGCCAAAGAAAGAAGAGGTTCACATACCTTGCGACGACTAGCGACAAGTTGCAAAAATTCTCCCAAGTACTTTAACCTTGCTAGCTTTTCCACCCTTCAAGTAGAATACGCTACTCGTTGTACTTCAACCTATATTAATCATAACATGTCTATCAACTCCTAGCTTTTTAACGTAGAATCATACTAAGTGTAAGGTCTCTTATTCTACGGAAAATTGGGCAGCACTTCCTTTGTTTCTACGTACTTTTCCACCTTTTTCAAGGCCCGAAAATCAATAACCAACATGCCACATTTAAGGTGCAAAAATCCAACAATTCAAAGGGGATTACACGCCTTACAATACGTGTAAAATTCTGCCCCATAATTAATACCAAGTAACTTCAATATTCAATGCCATTCTCGACTAACATGTACAACAACACAAGTCATTTCCAATTCTTTTTCAATCCAAGTTCTTAGGTCTAACATGTTATATAGTCATAAACAATTTTAACAACTATAATTCCTTCTTTATATAACATGTGACGACTTAAACTAATAATCAAATTGAATTGTAATCTCAAAGGCTAAACATGCTAGTTTCGGATTAGGGTTCCAATAGCCAATACACTTATCAAACTTCATAATATATACCTCATGCTTGCTAATATCCATAACTACAACAATAAGTAATCTTAATTACTAAAACGACAAGATTGTTACCTTTATAAGCCCTTATAAATTCCAAGATTCAAAGTCACTCCTTAGCAATTCTTAGCTCCTTTCCTTTACGCTCCAATCCGCTATTTGAGGCCTTTAGAAGTTCACAACCAACTTCTCTTCCATTTCCAATCCAAAACTATGAAAACGACTTAGGTTTTCGCCTTGTGACTAACGTGAATACGTCGGTTTTCCGAGATCTTTCTATTGAGATATCCTTACAATACCCTTAGGGACCTTGGGTTAAAGTCTTGTGAATAATGAACTACAATTGCAAATTTTTTGTGTGGGAATATCCTTGAACCCGAGAGCAACTAAACTAGCACAAGTGTTCTCTAATTTTTTCTAAGTGTTGAAGACTTGGTCTTGCACTAGTGTAGTATATATAAAACAATGGAGGGCTTAGATCATAACACTTGTGTGGCTTGGATGGAGGAGATTAAATATCTAGCCAAGTGGACAAGTTGACTTAGTCAATTTTCTCAAGCTTTGCAAGACTTGTTCATCTACATAGGTCAATGACCATTTTACCCTTGGCCCATTTCGTGCAAGCATATGTGGGGGTGACACGTGTCGCCCTCCCATTCGTCCATAAAATTCCGTAACTCTCGTGGGCCCCACAAAATGTAAAATTTCTCGGGTAGGCCCTACGTGACCAAATCCGTAAGAATAAATTTCCATAATGATAATAAATTCTGTAATCTTCTAATAATGTATTTTGAGAATTCAATTCGCATCAACGAACATTTTTCCCTTCCGAAGTTCGGAATATTTTCCCTTGAAAAAACAATTCCTTCTTTCGTACAAATTTTCAAGTCTTGTGTTCTCGCGTCTATTCTCGTATACTTGTCCTGTAATTCCGGGGTGTAACACCGGTATCTTATCAGTCTTTACCAATTCTTGGTAATCTATAATCATTCTAGGCAACACGCGTCTGACCCTAATACATAAATTTGTATAGCTGTAAGTCATTATACCAACTATACAACAATTATTATAAACCTGGTTACACAACCCACCGAATCCTTCCTGGGGCACTGCTGCCTTTCTCATAGCTGCAATCAACATAACTCGTTAGGGAGAGACGACCCTAACAACACAACTCTATCGCCCGATCTCAGAGTGAGAAGAATGGAAACCAATCCTAAATGTCATGCAGCCTCCTAGTTATGGATGTGGTGCACAACACACCAATAACCAAGACTCTACTAGACACGGTCTGTAGACACTTTTGGAGGACTAACTGCTCTGATACCACTTTTGTCACGACCCGACCCCGGGCCCGCGACCGGTGCCATACCTGGGCACCCTTACAGGTAACCATCAGAGAAAGTCAGTGGAACATACATAAAACACACAACTTAAATCAATAAACAGTAAATAGCAGGCTAGCCGATAAGGCTGCCTCCCTGGTTATATATATATATAAATTGCCAGTAGCAATTACATCATTTTTCTTTGCAAACCGACCCACAACATATGACTACAGACCTCTAAGAGTTTTGACATAACAACTGTGACGGGACAGGGCCCCGCCATACCCCTGAATGTACAACAACCGACAATACCAGAGATCTGAACCAAAGATAAGCCTCCGGAGTAATGGAGCTTCTCAACAGCTGAAAAGTGATCCTAAGAGTGAGGATCAGCAAGCTATGTACATAAACCTGCGGCATGAACGCAGCGGCCCAGAAGGGGATCGGTCTGATAGATGTAACAAGTATGTAAAACTGAAAGTACTGAAATGAAATCATATAGTCTAAAATAAAGCTGGAGACATGTATGATAACCCAAATAACAGTACACTGTGCCTTACTAAAAATGAGAGTGGACAAGAATAAACTTTGCCGGTTTTAAAACAGGAAGCTCATGATTAACCTAGGGCCATCCGCCCGTAGTATCATTCTGCAATCCATCTCCTAGGACTATTTCACCCGCATAAGACGTATGGACCCGCATGAGGTAATCTCCTCGCATAGACTGTATCCGCCCGCATAGGCCATATGGACCCGCATGAGGTAATCTCCTCGCATAGGTTGTATCCGCCCGCATGGGAATCGAACCCACATAAGCCCTATGTACTCGCATGAGGTAATCTCCTCGCATTGTGGGGAGCAAATCCACAGAATATACAAATGCAACATGCCCGTGGAATGGCCCCGTAATGAATAATATATCACAAGCACAACCGGCTAACATAATCATGTAACATAAGCACAACCGGCTACCATAAATATAATAAGCAATTTAAGACATCCATTAACTCTTATTAGACTTAGTTAGCATGCACTCTCATTTTATTTCACTTAAGGCACTAACATGCCAGGAAAAATCCGGGAATTTAACCCAAAGTACTACGTACTTCCGTTCCTTTAAAAAGGACTCTTTTTTTATAAAAACCCCAAGATACTAACACACGTAGTATAAAGTCATGTCTATTTTCAAATCAAGTTACTACACCTTTAGAAATTCGTTTCAAGGCTTTGAAACCAAGTAACTTCTACTTTCACAACCTAGGCAACTCATGCCTATAAATCAAGTAGACACTCTCTTAACCTTCCATAAAGCCGTTATAACTAACTTCCCATAAAGCCGTTATAACTCTTTATGTTTTAGGCAATTACATTCTTTTTGAAACCAAGAGACTTATACTTTTAAAACCAAGTATCATATACTTTCAAAATACTTCAAGCCTCATAACTTTAGAAATCAAGTAATCAATCATTTTCCAAATCAAGTATTTTATACTTTTCAAGTCAAGTAGTCTTTCCATGTAACCTCAAGTCACATATACTTTTAAAATCCAAGTTACCTCACTTTTCGAAATCAAGGAAAAAGATACCAAAATGAACGTGAATTCATTTTAAACATGTACGCCCACCGTACTATACATTTATAAAACTCATGCTCAGGAAGATAGAGAAAGTTCTACATACCTCTCCGACTTAATCCACTTGCCAAGTTGAATATGTCGCACGTAGAATGTCAACCTATAATGACCATAATACGTCTATCAACTTCTAGCTTTCAAGCGTAGAATATTCTAAGTGTAAAGTCGCTTATTCTACGGAAAATTGGACAACACTTCATTTGTTTCTACGTACTTTTCCACCTTTTTCAAGGCCCATAAATCAATAACCAACATGCCACATTTAAGGCTCAACCAATCAACTAATCAAAGGGGATTACACGCCTAACATGACGTGTAAAATTCTGCCCCGCAATTGTATAAAACAGTCCAATAATTCAATGGCCATTCTCGGCTATAATGTGTAACAATATATAGTCTTTTTCATTTCATTTCTAATCCAAATCATTAATCCAACATATTATATAAGCCACAATCAATTAAAACAACTATATTCTATTCCTTATATAACATGTAATGATTATAACCAACAACCGAATTGATTTACAACTTTAAGGGCTAGCATGCCATTTTTTTGGTTTTAACATCTCCATATGATCCAAATCTTTTCAAACTTCATTCTATAAATCACATGCTCATCTATCAACTATAACAACATGTAATCTTCAATTACATTAAGAAGACGAAGGTTTTACCTAAATAAGCCCAAATATTATCCAAGACTTCAAGTCGATCCTTAGCTACTTTAGCTCATCTTCTTGACATTTCAATCCACTCCAAGCAACCCTTAGAAGCTTATTAAGAACTCATCTTCAAGTTCCAACTCCAACTATGAAAACCCCCTTAGGTTTTCATGTTGCGACTAACGTAATAACGTAGTTTTTCCGAGATTTTTGTGTTGAGATATCCTTAGAATACTTTTAGGGATCTTGGGTTTGAATATTGGGATTTATGGAGCAAGATTACAAAAATTTCTTATTCTTGAGAGCCTAATGCCGAGAGCCTCCCTTTCTCCTCCAACTTTCTTGATATTTTTTCTAAGTGTTAACTTGTCTTGCTACTAGTATGTGTATATATAATACAATGAAGGGTCTAGATTAAAACATTTGTGTGGCTTGGATTTAAAAACTCTTTGTCAAGTTGGCAAGATTGACTTAGTCAATTTTATCAAGCTTGTCTTCAAGACTAGCACCTTTGACCTTGGTCAATTCGACCAAGCCTAAATGGGGGTGACACGTGTCACCCTCCCATTGGTCCATAACATTTCTTTTTCCTGAAATTTCCATAATTGGTCAAAATATCGGAAACTCTCGTGGGCCCCACAAAAACGTAAAATTTCTCGGGTGGACCCCACGTATCCAACTCTGAAAATAGAATTCTACAATTCTGATAAATTCTAAAAGTCTCAAATAATCAACTTTGAGAACCCAATTCTCATTAACGAATAATTTTTCCTTCCCGAGGTTCGGATGATTTTTCCTTTGGAAAACAATTATTTCTTTCATTCAAATTTTTAAGTCTTGTGTACTCGCGTGCATTCTCGTATACATGTCACTGGATTTACGAGTGTAACAGTTTGGTTATTGATTTCGGGCCTTGAAAAAGGTGGTAAAGTTCGTAGAAACAAAGGAAGTGCTGCCCAATTTTCCGTAGAATAAGAGACTTTATACTTATAATTATTCTACCATAGAAAGCTAGAAGTTGATAGCCATATTATGGTCATTATAGGTTGACATTCTACGTGCAGCATATTCAACTTGGCAAGTGGATTAAGTCGGAGATGTCACGACCCGAACCCGGGCCCGTGACTGGTGCCTTACCCCGGGCACCCAAGTAGACATACATCAGAGTAATCAGCGGAACATAAAGACAATACATGAAACCAGTGTAATAAGACAGTGAAATAAGAAGACAGGCTAACCAAAAACGGTTACCTTCAGTATATAACTAAATAGCAACTTTTTCAACATGAACAGTTTAATCCTTTTTACAAACCACGCCACAGCGGTACTACGGACCTAAGAAATGATACGGCAACGATGGCGGGGCGGGGCCGCCATACCCCGAACGTAGCACTACAACAGCGGGGACTATACGAAGATAAGCCTCGGAGAAAGCGGGCTTCCCAAGCGGCAAATGTGACCACGAGCTAGGATCAACGGCGGTGTACCTCGACTGCGGCATGAACGGCCCCGAGGAGGTCGATCGCAGTGCAGAGTATGTGGCGAAAATACATCGTAAATGAAATCATAGCGATCATAAAGCGGGAGACATGTATGATAACCAAACTACGATTTACAACAGCGATCATGTCAGTCGAGGACTCACGCCTCAGTCATCACTCGAAGTATAACAATGGGTCTCGGGCCCACACATCAATCATGCGGTGGAATACGCCCGCCGCCGCGATCATGATATAAAAGCACGAGGAACACACGAACACGAGTCCCACGTGTCATAATAAAGCATGCGGGGTAAGTGCGAAGGCATAGCCGAGCTACTAAAACCCACAGTACCAACAAGGTCATGAAGCGTATCATAAGATCTGTCTGGGCGTCACATGATCAAAGCGGCCACTTGCGCAGATGTCGATGTACGCGTCGACCTGGAACTCCGCGACTCGCGTAGGCCAATCTCATCGGCCGCATGAGGTATTCCCGCATCGGTAGCTACTCCGGCGTCGTCACGACTTCGCGATCCGCGTGGCCACATGGACGCGTGCCCGTAAAGGGCGCATACTAACACGGAACTCGTAGCTCGCATAGGCCGGGACTGCGTAGGTATTCTCGAATCATAGGTCCATCGACCACTTTGAGTCTACCCCGCGACGGAGGCTTAACCGGAATCATCTCGAGATGAATGCCACAATACTATCATAACGATAGTTAATAAGCACAATCAAGAAACCCCTTTACACAACCATCACAAGATACTAACACACGTAGCTTCCTAACACGTTTACTTATCAAAGCAATCAAGAAAGTATTACAAGGCTATCACAAACCAATACAATCAAGTTGTTCACACAAGGTACCTTCTACTATATGATTAACAAGATCGGGTTTTATCCCCAAAGTACTTCATACATTAACTCTTTAAAAGATCGTTACATTCGCAAAAGTCACACAATACGTAGTATATGAAAATAGAGTGATTATCTTTTTAAAGTAAATCAATTACTTCTCTTTGTAAAATCAAGTAGTAACATTCTTTTCCAATGTTCAAGTTTCTCATTTTTAGAAAGGGTTAAGTAGTTCATAGTCTTATTCATTTAAGAATATAATTCTCCTTTAAACAATCGAGAAACATAAGCCTTATATGTGAGTAGGATATCTTGTTTATAACAATCTTATTCTGACCATGATCTAGGAAATATCATTTTGTCTCATCTTAGCTTATGCGGATGGAAGTTTCTCTGGTTTTAATAATACTTAATTATTCAAAACATTTCCTTTTAATGTATTTGCGATGGTTTGTCGATACACATTACGATTTAGAAATCGATAAAACATTCTTAAGCCGTTATACCTAACTTCCCATAAAGCTAGTATAACTCTTAAGTTTTCAAAAACCAAATATTACTTCTTTTTTCAAAATGATTCAAAAATCTATTGAAATACTTCAAGTTCTTTATTAACAAATAACAAGCGATTATAGTTCAAATCGATTACCTTTTCAAGACCACGGTATTTTCTTACCAACATAAAGTGTTATAATCAACTTCCCGTAAAGCGTTATAACACTTTATGTTTTAAACAATCAAATCGTTTATACGTATCGTCTACGTACTACATAGTTCACACATATCATGCTAGAAGAGATAGGAAGAGGTTCACATACCTCGCGACGAGTATCGACTAATAGCAAAGCGCTCAGTACTTCAAGTCGGCTACTCCTTGCGCGGAAGATCGCGCCATGCGATCTTGACTATAAGGCCCTGGCGCTTATTAACATTTAGATCCGCCGTAGAACATTCGAGAAAATTCGGAGACCTCCCCGCACACATGGCGTAAATCTCCTCTGCAGGGGGCTACGGCCAAGATGAGGGGTATTTATAGTACAAGCCAAGGCCAACCAATGGTCAAGATCTAGCCAAGTGTTATGCAAGTGTAGGGCGAGATCGTGCCAAGTGCACCTTATCCATCTACCCGCGAAATATCCTACCAACTACTTGACAAAACTCACCCAAATCGTCGAGCTTGACCGCGCTCCATCAATGAGAGGGTGACAAGTGTCGCCTCTCGTTGGTCCAAAATGTTTAGTCTCTCGGAAAAATCCATAAAAATAAGAAATGACATAGCGGAAATTCCCTACGAAAGCGTGAAAAGCGTTTAGAAAAAGCGACTCTAGCAAGGTGTTATGCACAAATAAAATTCGGCCAAGCACTTTAAGGCACAAACTTTTCACGTGCGTCCCAGCGTCACATACTGCGAAATACGGGGTATAACATTCTCCTCGCAGAAACATTCGTCGAATGTTCCTTCTAAGTCTCAAAACAACCGCGCCGATATAGTCTTCCTCTATACTTACGAGAACAATCTGCCACGCTTTGTACGAAACACCGCGCACATACTTCTATCTAAGCCGAGGAAAACACCTCTGTCATCACCACAAAACACTTCTCACGGTCTAAAATATACTTCCTTCGCGCTTCTCTTTACAAAAGAAATGATCACATCTATGCTCGCCATACATGCTCGCTTCTCTCTTTACTCGTCGTAGATACCACTTTGTCACTTTTCCTGAGGCATTAACCTTCTCAGGCGACCCAACAAATGGTACCACTTTTGTCACTTTGTCGCGAGCCTTGCTCGGCGACCCGACAAATGGTGCCGGGCTGCGTGCGATCACGAGGATGTCGTATACTCGAACTCTTTCCACATTTACGATCGCTTGGTTTCCAAAACTCGGGGTTACTATCTCTAACGTGGTCATCATTAGCGGGAACACTGCGGATGGATCTTCGATACTTCCCGAACATCACATCTGAAGGCCGGACGCTTGCCTCGCGTCGGACGGCAAATGCTAACATATAGGCAACTGGCCTATCCTTCACATGAACTCACGAGGCCCAAAGTAACTCGGGCTAAGTTCCTCTGTTTTCCAAAACTCGCCGCTGAGCAGGGGTGGTACTTTCAAAGACCGGCCGTCAACTTTGAACTCTGGCGTCGTCGCGATTATCCATACGATTCCTCGAGCTGCAGAACCTCTTCTAGACAAGCTTCACTATCCGCGATCTTTGGAACAAGCTGAACGGTATGCGAACGCCAACATCAGAACCAATCGGCCGACAACTTACACTTCCGCCTACAAGGCTTCATAAGGCGATATCAGAACACCGAAATGGTAGATCAAACACTACCTCACGAGGAGACAACAATCCCGCAACTATCCCGTAAATCCAAACACCGGCAGGCGAATGCGAGACTGCTTTGAGTTCACAACCTGCTGGTAAACTTTTAGAAAGCGAAAATAGCGCTGACACGGGCTTCTTCGCTGATATAAGGTGAAGGTAGGCACCGTGCAGCCTTTCAACCGCCAGATAACTCAACACGCAGTAAATAGCGGTCGAGCGAAGAACACGATGGGCTGCCCCATCGACCCGACCACCGGTCGAATAATCCACGAACTCATCTGGTTGGCGAACATGGGCCTAACACCCTCGTGACCCTACCAAGGCGGGACCACCACAAGCGACCCACCACCAGCGCCGCGGGTTGACCGCGGCGTGGCCTCGACCCGACAGCAGCGCGTCATACTAGCTCCGACAGGAACAATCTCGCTAATCACGTTACGAAAACCTGGCGGTCTTCTTAGCTCCACTACCCTCTTTCATTCCACACTACTAGGGACCTGTCCCAACATAACTCACGTCACTATGCACTCAGATAAGGTCAAACATAACACTACACCTTTTTCTCGAGATGGCCTCTCACAAGGTCTCTACGTATAAAGCTCTAAGGCTCACACTTTCTCTATCCCCTAAAATCTTACTCGGTTAAACAACCATGATTTCAAAACACAACTAACACACTGCTATCAGAACATAGAACCTAAGGTATACTCACCTTATCACCTATACAAAACTCTAGAGGGTTAAGGATAGATCTATGTCTCTTGCACCTCCTTAGTCGTTCTAATCAAACACGCCCGTAGAGCATAGCTAAGGAGGTGACGAACTACCCACGCCTTGAAGGCAAAGTCCTCCTGAGGACACTATATCGACAACGGACCACGGCGGTCATCGATGCGACAAGTACCAACTAAAGATGACATTCCCGGGATGGCGTGCGCAAGCGTGAGCGGAAGCCACGGAGTTCTAACCAACTCTGCGTACCGAGCGTTACGAAATCCGTGGAAGACCACTCTGCATTGTGGATATGCATAATCAAATCTGTGGTGAGGTGACTTGCCTCGAAAGTTACCAAAGGACCTTCATTACGGCCTCTTTTGTCCTGGTTAACCGTCGATCTACGTTTCTCGGCTCTTGTGTATAAGCTCGTACAGGCCATGCTCGAAGCTAGCGAAGAACTACTCTTGCACAACCCTCGTTGATATTCATCAAGATTCGCGGTACATCGGTATACTCTCGGTAGTTAAATCCATAGCTAGTAATAGTCGCCTCTTTGCAATCCATATTCTCTGTTCTGGTCGTGGGCGAAGGTTCAAATATCATGGCGTGATGGAGCTGCGCCGCCGTGCTAAACTTTCTTTGGGGCTAGTGGCGTGTGAACTCCCGAATGAAGCACCACGGATGATGATTGGGCTGTGCCGCGTAACCCTCTGTACTACTTGCGGCTCGCCGCTGCTTGCCTCACAGGCGGGTTGCCTACGCGGAGGCATAGCGGTAAGGGAAAGAAATCGTCGGAGGGTCTAACTTACAACCGGCTCTAAGGCCGCGATCTCGAGTGAGAAGAATAGAAACCAATCCTAAATACCCTATAGCCTCACGATTATTGGTGTAGTGCACAACACGCGATAATCAAGACTCTGAATCGATGCATAGACACTTTCCAGGATTAAGCGCTCACGATACCACTTTTGTCACGACCGAACCGGGCGTGGTGGTGCCTTACCGGGCACCCAGTAGACATACATCGAGTGTCAGGAACATAAAGACAATACATGAAACGATTGTAATAAGGCGGTGAAATAAGAAGCCAGGCTAACCAAAAACGGTTACCTTCAGTATATAACTAAATAGCAACTTTTTCAACATGAACAGTTTAATCCTTTTTACAAACCCTGCCCACAACAGTACTACAGACCTCTAAGAAATGATACGACAACAATGGCGGGACAGGGCCCCGCCATACCCCTGAACGTGCACCTACAACGGGGACTATACGAAGATAAGCCTCGGAGAAGCGGAGCTTCCCAAACGCAAATTGTGACCACGAGAGCTAGGATCAGCGGCGGTGTACCTCAACTGCGGCATGAACGGCCCGAGGTCGATCTGCAGTGCAGAGTATGTGGCCCGAAAATACATCACGTAAATGAAATCATAGCGATCATATAAAGCGGGAGACATGTATGATAACCAAACTACGATTCTACAACAGCGGTCATGTCAAGTCGAGGACTCACGCCTCAGTCATCACTCGAAGTATAACAATGGGTCTCGGGCCTGACATCAATCATGCGTGGAATACCCCGCCACTGCTGGCGATCTATGATATAAAAGCACGAGGAACACACACGAACACGAGGTCCACTGTGTCATAATAAGCATGCGGGGTAAATGCGAAGGCATGGCCAGGCTACTAAAAACCCACGGTACCAGCAAGGTCGTGAAGCGTATCATAAGATCTGTCTAGATCGTCACATGATCAAAGGCGGCCACTTGCGCGATATCAATGTCGCGTCGACCTGGAACTCCCTGACTCCGCGTAGGCCAATCTCATCGGCCGCATGAGGTATTCCGCATCGGTAGCTCTCCGGCGTCGTCACGAACGCTGATCGCGTGGCCCGTGGACGCATGCCCATAAGGGCGATACTAACACGGAACTCGTAGCTCGCGCAGGCCCGGGACTGCGCGAGGTATTCTCGAATCATAGGTCCATCGACCGCTGAGTCTACCGCGTGACGGCGGCTTAACCGGAATCATCTCGAGATGAATGCCACAATACTATCATAACGACGATAGTTAATAAGCACAATCAAGGAAACCCCTTTACACAACCATCACAAGATACTAACCCACGTAGCTTCCTAACACGTTTACTTATCAAAGCAATCAAGAAAGTATTACAAGGCTATCACAAACCAATACAATCAAGTTGTTCACACAAGGTACCTTCTACTATATGATTAACAAGATCGGGTTTTATCCCCAAAGTACTTCATACATTAACTCTTTAAAGATACGTTACATTCACAAAAGTCACAATACGTAGTATATGAAAATAGAGTGATTATCTTTTAAAGTAAATCAATTACTTCTCTTTGTAAAATCAAGTAGCAACATTCTTTTCCAATGTTCAAGTTTCTCATTTTTAGAAAGGGTTAAGTAGTTCATAGTCTTATTCATTTAAGAATATAATTCTCCTTTAAACAATCTGAGAAACATAAGCCTTATATGTGAGTAGGATATCTTGTTTATAACAATCTTATTACAATGACCGTGATCTAGGAAATATCATTTTGTCTCATCTTAGCTTCTATGCAGATGGAAGTTTCTCTTGGTTTTAATAATACTTAATTATTCAAAACATTTCCTTTTAATGTAGCTGCGGTGGTTTGTCGATACACATTACGATTTAAATCGATAAAACATTCTTAAGCGTTATACTAACTTCCCATAAAGCTAGTATAACTCTTAAGTTTTCAAAACCAAATATTACTTCTTTTTCAAAATGATTCAAAAATCTTTTGAAATACTTCAAGTTCTTTATTAACACATAACAAGCGATTATAGTTCAAATCGATTACCTTTTCAAGACCACGGTATTTTCTTACCAACATAAAGTGTTATAATCAACTTCCATAAAGCGTTATAACACTTTATGTTTTAAACCAATCAAATCGTTTAGCACATGCGTCGTCTGCGTACTACATAGTTCACACATATCATGCTAGAAGAGATAGGAAGAGGTTCACATACCTCGCGACAGTATCGACTAATAGCAAAACGCTCCAAGTACTTCAAACCGTCGGCTAATCCTTAGCGGAAGATCGCGCCATACGCGATGCTTCAACCTATAAGGCCCGCGCGCTTTATTAACATTTAGATCCGCCGTAGAACATTCTGAGAAAATTCGTGCCTCCCCAACATGGCGTAAATCTCCCCTCTACAGTGGCTACCAAGCCAACCGGGGTATTTATAAGACAAGCCAAGGCCAACCAATGGTCAAGATCTAGCCAAGTGCTATGCAAGTGTAGGGCCAAGATCATGCCAAGTGCACCTTATCCATCTACCCACAAAATATCCTACCAACTACTTGACAAAACTCACCCAAATCGTCCAAGCTTGACCGCCCACACTCCATCAATGAGAGCGTGACAAGTGTGTCGCCTCTCGTTGGTCCAAAATGTTTAGTCTCTCGGAAAAATCCGCAAAAATAAGAAATGACATAGTAGGAAATTCCCTACGAAGTTGTGAAAGCGTTTGTAGAAAACGACTCTAACCGGGTGTTATGCACAAATAAAATTCGGCCAAGCACTTTAAGGCACAAACTTTTCTACGTACGTCCCCGCGTACATACTCTGGAAATACGGGGTATAACAGGAGAGGTATGTGAACTCTTCCCTATCTCTTGAGCATTAGTATTTACAAAGGTATAGTACGATAGACGTACGTATTTTAAGTGAACTTGGTTTCAGTTCGGTATCCTTGCCTTGATTTCGAAAAGTGAAGTAACTCGGCTTTTAAAGGTATATGTTACTTGATGTTACATGTAAAGATTACTTGACTTGAAAAGAATAGAATACTTGATTTGGAAAAGTATGGGTTACTTGAACTATTTTTAAAGTTAAGAGACTTGATTTCTAAAGTCAAGGAACTTGAAGTATTTTGAAAGTTATGAAACTTGATTTAAATGTATATGATACTTGGTTTCAAAAGTATAAGTCTTTTGGTTTCAAAGAGGAACGCAATTGTCTTGGTTTAGAAAGACATAAAGTGTTATAATGCCTTTATGGGAAGTTAATTATCTTTATGGGAAGTTAAATGAGTGGTTTACTCAAATGATTTAAACAAGGATAAACGGCTTGGTTTTTAAGAAAGACAACTTGTTTTAAAGGCATAAGTTGCCTAAGTTTTGAAAGTATAAGTCACTTGGTTTAAAAGCCTAAAAATGTATTTATCAAGGTGTGGTGACTTGTTTTGAAAATTAGACAAGCCTTGATACTACGGTTGTTAGTATCTTGGGGGTTTTATACGAGAACATGTCATTTTTTAAAAGGATAAAGGTATGTAGTACTTTGGGTTAAATTCCCGGATTTTTCATGACATGTTAGTGCCTTAAGTTATATAAAATGTGAGTGCATACTAATTTAAGTCTAATGAGAAGTTAAGGGATTTATTAACATGCTTATGATATTATGATAGCCGATTGTGCTTATGTTATGATATTTATGGTAGCCTTAAGTGCTAGTGTTATGTAAATTTTGCGGGGTAAACCCCCGGGTTACTACATATTCCATGGATTTGCTCCCCACGATGCGAGTGCGACGTTTGTACTCATTACGGGTCCACCGGGCCCATGCGGGTGAAATAGTCCCATGCGGAGCAAATTGCTCCATTGCGGCTCCACAGGACCTATGCGGGTGAAATAGTCCCAGGAGTAGGATTGCTTAATGATACTATGGGCGGGTGGCCCTAATTTGATCATGAGCTTCCTATTTTTATTCAGTAAAGTATACTCTTGTTTACTCATTATTAGTAAGGCACGATTATCGTTATTTTCGCCATCATACATGTCTCCGCTTTATTTTAGACTATATGATTTCATTTGATGCTGATTTCACATACTTGATACATAGTTTGTACTGACCCCCTTCCTCGGGGGTTGCGTTCATGCCGCAGATAGAGTTAAAAAGGTTGTTGATCCTCACTCTTAGGATCACTGTTCAGCTGTTGAGAAGCTCCATTACTCCGGAGGCTTATCTTTGATTCAGGTCCCTGGTATTGTCGGTTGTTGTACATTCAGGGGTACGGCGGGGCCCTGTCCCATCACAGCGGTTATGTCAAAACTCTTTGTTACACCCCGTAAATTCAAGAGGTTAAGTTAAGAACGTACGAAAGGAAATAAGATTTGAATTTGGAAAGTTAGGTTAGCAAAATGTTGTGGGCAGACTTTCAGTCAACTTTGGAGCGGTATATATCCTAGTCCTTAGGAGTTTGGAGGTGTTTCGAAAGACTGGTATGAAGTTCGTTGAGTCTAGTTTCCAACGCAACAAACCGCTCGTCGATTGGACATCTGAGTAGGAAGTTACGGGCGTTAAAAGTTCTGTGAGCTGATGCAGAGGACAAATTTACCAGCAGGCGTCGCAGCGCCGCGGCGCCGATATTTCTGAAATCCTCTGAGGTTACAGCACCGCGGCGCTGGATGCAGGGCCGCGGCGCCAATGCGGGATTTTTACGTGGAAAGGGGAGAAAAACAGGGGATATTTTGATAGAAGGCCTATGAGAGGGTGACAAGTGTCCCTCTCATCTTATTGACCAAGAGAGGGTCTTATATTAGGACCAAGTCTTCAAGACTTGGTCATTTGTAAGGGTTTCCTTAAGAAAAATTCCTCTCTTCTCTCTCAAATTGACGAACCCCGATGAGATTTTGGAAAGGCTTCAAGAAGGAAAAATGTTGGCAAGCTTGTAGAGGATTCGTGTGGGTAATTTTGAAGTGAAGAAGATTTTAGAAACAGGACTTCTTGAGGTAAAATCTCCACCTTCTTGTGTAATTGAAGTTTTCAAGTTATAGTAGTTAAGAAATGAGCATGTGGTTGTTATATTAGAGTTTGAAAAGATTGGGATCATGTCGACTTGTTGAAAACCGAAAATGGGCATGTTAGCCACTCATGTTGTAATCAATTCGGTTGTTAGCTAAAAATCGTTACATGTTTTAAATAGAAGGGTATATAATTGGTTATGATTTATATAACATGTTGGAATAACGAGTTGGATTAAAAGGAAATTGAAAGGAAAATGATAATTATTGTGATATTGTAGCCGAATGTGGCTTGGGTTATTGGATTGTTTTGTATTATTGTGGGGCAGAATTTTACGCGTCCTGTAAAGGCGTGTAATCCCCTTTTTGGTTAGCTGAATTGTTGTGCCTTAAATGTGGCATTTGGTCATTGAATTCAGACCTTGAAAAAGGTGGAAAAGTACGTAGGAACAAAGGAAGTGCTGTCAATTTTCCGTAGAATAAGGGCTTTACATTAAAATATTCTACGTTGAAGCTAGAAGCTAATAGACGTATTATGGTCATTATAGGTTGACATCTACGGACGGCATAGTGGACTTGGCAAGTGGATTATCTGAGAAGAGGTATGTGGAAACTTTCTTATCTCTTGAGCATGAGTAGTTGTAACTATATGGTACGGTAGACGTACGTGATTTAAATGAAGTAAAGTCATATGATATACTTGACTTGTTTTTAAAGATGTCTAGTTGGTTGAGTTAGAGAATTAACTCACTTGTCCTTAATGAAAGGTTATAAGAATGGTTTATTCTAATACGGTAGACAAGGATTTCTTGACATGAAAAAGTATAGAACACTTGATTGGAAAGTATTGATTCTTGAACTATTCTAAGGATAAGAGACATGATTTCTAAGTTAAGAAACTTGTTTTCTAAAGTTAAGAGACTTGAAGTATTTTGAAAGTTGTGTAACTTGATTTGAAGTACAAGTCTCTTGGTCTAAAAGAACAAAGTTGTCTAAGACATAAAGATTTATAACGGCTTTATGGGAAGTTAGTTATGACGGCTTTATGAGAGGATAAGGATGTCTTAGTTTCTAAAGCATAAAGTTAGTATAACGGCTTTATGGGAAGTTGGTTATAATAACTTTATGGAAGGTTAAAGGAACGGTTTTCTCGAGTAAGGTAAACAAAGATGAAATAATCGAAGTTAAGAAGGGCAATTTGATTTAAAGGCATCAATTGCTAAAAGCTTAAGGAAAGGGTCATTTGATTTAGAAGCCAAAAAGATATATTTCTAAAAGTGTAGTGACTCGTTGAAATGTAGATAAGCCTTGATACTATGGGTGTTAGTATCTTGGGGTTTTATGTGAAAAAGGGATCTTTTGAAAGAAGAGAAGTACATAGTACTTTGGGTTAAATTCCCCGGACTTGTTAAGTGATATGAAAAGTGCCTTAAGTCCATAAAGGTGAGATCCATTATGTATATTAAGGAAAGTCTAAAGAAGTTATGTGTTTGTTGGGACGTACCGACAGTGATGTGGGATTCCACGAGTATGCTTCCTTTGTCATAGTATGAGTTACTTGGACGTACCGACAGTGATGTGGGATTCCACGGGTATGCTTCCATTGTGGTTGATCCTTGGACGTCTACGATGAGGATTACGAGGCATGCGCCTTGGACATGCTTACGATGAGGATTAGGGCACGCGACGGAGATACGGGTTAAATTCCCGGATACGATTACTACTCCATGGATTAGGTCTCCATGAAGACATGTACCCGAGATGAGGGATTCCACGGGCATGTATATATGATTATTACGCCATGGATTAGTTCCCCATGAAGTCATGTACCCGAGATGAGGGATTCCACGGGCATGAGATATATATAGGCATATATGTGTTGTATGTGTACACGCCGACAGTGAGGTAGGATGCCACGGGCGCGTCACATGGTTATGGTTTATACGTATGGCTGTCAGCAGTGACGGGGGATTCCACGGGCAGGAGATATATGTATGTACTGTGTATGTGTACGCCGACAGTGAGGTAGGATGCCACGGGAGCGTCACATGGTTGTATTTTACTCTTTGGCTGTCGGCAGTGACGGGGAATCCCACTGGCAGAGGATATATGTATATATATGTTGTATGTGGGTACGCCGACGGTGAGGTAGGATGCCACGAGCGCGTCACATGGTTAGCTGTTATACCTAGCGGTCGGCAGTGATGGGGGATCCCACGGGCGCGTTTTGATATTTAAGGGATGGTGTTCATATCCCTGGTGTGGCTATGGATCATATGTTGAAACAGGCTGTACAAGGTAAAACTGACTTTCATTACTTCCACTTCGGTAAGGCATAGTGTACTGTTAATTGGGTTATCATATATGTCTTCAGCTGTATTTTTGACTATTATGATTTAAATTACGATCTTTCGATTTTGCATACTTGGTACATATTTTATCGACCTCGCCGAGGGGCTACGTTCATGCCGCAGGTTGAGGTACATAGCTTGCTGATCCGCACTCCTAGGATCACGGTTCAGTTCTCGGAAAGCTCCATTTCTCCGGAGGCTTTGACTTTTGGTACGGTTCCCTGAAGTTGTAGACTTTTGTACATTCAGGGGTATGGCGGGGCCCTGTCCCATCACAGTTGTTATGTAAACTCTTAGAGGTCTGTAGTCATAATCTTGTGGGTCACTTTATAAAAAAAAGAATTTTTTTTTGAGGTAACTGCTTTTGGATTTGTTTACATCCAGGGAGGTAGCCTTATCGGCTAACCTAATATTTATTTCATTATTAAGTTTATGTATGTTCCGCTGATTATCTCTGATGTATACCTGTAAGGGTGCCTGTAGGGCACGATCGCGAGCCTGGTCGGTCGTGACAAAAGTGGTATCAGAGCAGTTAGTCCTCGGAAGTGTCTACAGACCGTGTCTAGTAGAGTCTTGATTATCGATGCGTTGTGCACGACATCTATAATCAGGAGGCTGCAGGACATTTAGGATTGGTTTCCATTCTTCTCTCTCTGAGATCGTGAAGTAGAGCTGTCCTACTAGGCTGAATCCTCTCTGACCTATTCTTATGTATCAGTTATGCCTCCCGAGCGACCAGGGCCCGAGAAGGGCAAGGCGGCAAGAGTTGTTAGTGGTACCTGAGGATTACTAGGATTGAGCCCGCACTATGCACGAGGTTATGAGGATCGCGAGTTCACCACGCCGGCAGATTAGAGGCCAAGGCGGCGTAGCAGAGGTTCCTGCACGAGCCTCGGTTCCACGTCGGTGAGTATAAATTCAGAGCGATCCGGTTATTGACTAGCAGTGTGGCGAGCGGCGACATGGCCGTGCTAACCACAGGCCGATAGTTTGAGGATTCGGGACTTTTTGAGTTGTAATCCACCCGAGTTCTATGGTTCGAGGTCTGAGGAGGACCCTCAGGAGTTCATTCGGCAGGTGCAGCGGACTATGCAGGTGCTTAGGGCCTCGGAGACGGAGTCCGTTGTGTTAGATTCTTACCGGTTATGCGATATTGCGTTGAACTGGTTTGAGTCGTGGGTGTTGTCTAGAGGTGTGGGTGCTCCTCCAACTATTTGGGATGAGTTCACGGAAGCCTTCCTCGGTCACTTTTTTCCTCCTGAGACGAGGAAAGCCCGCCTGGATAGGTTCTTGGCATTGAGACAGAATGGGAGAACCATCAGAGAGTACAACCTGGAATTTGACTCATTGGCCAGGTATGCACCCACTATTGTGGTAGACATGGCGGACAGAGTTCACCGCTATATGATGGGGCTAGACCGTTATATGGTTACTGCATGTCTAGGAGTGGCCCTTCAGCCAGGTATGGATATTGTCAGGATGCAGGCTTATACACAGGGGATTGAGGATAGGGAGAAAGAGGGCCAGCCAAATTGATCCCAACTACGAGGGCCGTGGATGGTAGGGTTCGAGATAGCTGGGGTGGGCGGCCTCGAAGCAGGCTGTGTCTACATTTCAAGCGACGCAGAGTGCTCCGGCCCAGTCGTCTGGCGGGTGGTTTGACCGCTGGGGATATTCAGGAGCGGGTCAGGGCTCGGAAATTTCAGTTCATAGGTGTCCCGAATAGTAGCGAGGAGGCCACTTTTCCTGTGTAGTCACGTGGTAGATCTCATTTTGGGAATGTCGGACCAGTCGGCGGCGTGTTATCTTGCGGCCAGCGGGGCCGTTGGCGGTATCCGCCAGAGTGGCGCACCGTGGGTAACCTGATCTATTGGGTTCTTCGCCTTGATGGCTAGGCGAGGATGTTCATGCCGGCGGTATGGAAGAAGGCCGTAGTGCGATTCCCAATTTTAGCGGTCCTTTTACCCGCCTATGCGATTTCAGGTATATCTTTGATCCTTTAGAGAATTGTATGCATGATAAAGTTGTTGTATATTTAAGTGTCATGAACGAATTATATTGAGACTATGTATGTATGCCAGAAGTAGGTGGGAAGTACGATAAGAGAATCATTTTAGGCCTTGAATGGGAGTAAATGGCGTTGGTACACCCTTGGGATCTATTTTCTTGGTTGATAATGATGGATGGGTATGCGAGTGCGATATCTTAGGGTCATAAGTGGCATAATAAAGTTCCATTAATTGTATAGTACAAGGAGTATTAGATTGACTCCAAAAGAACATTCGGGGACGAATGTTTCTAAGGAAGAATGTTACACCAGTAAATTCAAGAGGTTAAGTTAAGAACGTACGAAAGGAAATAAGATTTGAATTTGGAAAGTTAGGTTAGAAAAATGTTGTGGGAAGACTTTCAGTCAACTTTGGAGCGGTATATCTCCTAGTCCTTAGGAATTTGGAGGTGTTTTGAAAGACTGGTATGATGTTCGTTGAGTCTAGTTTCCAACGCAACAAACCGCTCGTCGATTGGACATCGGAGTAGGAAGTTACGGGCGTTAGAAGTTACGTAGGTGGCGGAAGGGACAATTTCCCAGCGACGTCGCGCGCGGCGCCGTCAGCAGGGCCGCGTCGCCGATATTTCTGAAATCCTCTGAGGTTGCAGCGCCGCGGCGCCGGATGCAGGGCCGCGGCGCCAAGACGGGATTTTTACGCGGAAAGGGGAGCTAAACAGGGGATATTTTGATAGAAGGCCTATGGGAGGGTGACAAGTGTCCCTCCCATCTTTTTGACCAAGAGAGGGTCTTATATTAGGACCAAGTCTTGAAGACTTGGTCATTTGTAAGGGTTTCCTTAAGAAAAATTCCTCTCTTCTCTCTCAAATGTGAACAGATGAGATTTTTGAAAGGCTTGAAGGAAAAATGTTGGCAAGCATGGGGTTACGTGTGGGTAATTTTAGTGAAGAAGATTTGAAAGAGGACTTCTTGAGGTAAAATCTCCACCTTCTTATGTAATTGAAGTTTTCAAGTTATAGTAGTTAAGAAATGAGTCTGTGGTTGTTATATTAGAGTTTGAAAAGATTGGGATCATGTCGACTTGTTGAAAACCGAAAATGGGCATGTTAGCCACTCATGTTGTAATCAATTCGGTTGTTAGCTAAAAATCGTTACATGTTATAAATAGAAGGGTATATAATTGGTTATGATATATATAACATGTTGGAATAACGAGTTGGATTAAAAGGAAATTGAAAGGAAATTGATAATTGTTGTGATATTGTAGCCGAATGTGGCTTGGGGTTATTGGATTGTTTTGTATTATTGTGGGGCAGAATTTTACGTGTCCTGTAAAGGCGTGTAATCCCCTTTTTGGTTAGCTGAATTGTTGTGCCTTAAATGTGGCGTTTGGTTATTGAATTCGGACCTTGAAAAAGGTGGAAAAGTACGTAGGAACAAAGGAAGTGCTGTCCAATTTTTCCCGTAGAATAAGGGGCTTTACATTAGAATATTCTACGTTGAAGCTAGAAGCTAATAGACGTATTATGGTCATTATAGGTTGACATCTACGGACGGCATAGTGGACTTGGCAAGTGGATTATACAGAAGAGGTATGTGGAAACTTTTTTATCTCTTGAGCATGAGTAGTTGTAACTATATGGTACGGTAGACGTACGTGATTTAAATGAAGTAAAGTCATATGATATACTTGACTTGTTTTTAAGGATGTCTAGTTGGTTGAGTTAGAGAATTAACTCACTTGTCCTTAAGGAAAGGTTATAAGAATGGTTTATTCTAATACGGTAGACAAGGATTTCTTGACATGAAAAAGTATAGAACACTTGATTGGAAAGTATTGATTCTTGAACTATTCTAAGGATAAGAGACCTGCTTTCTAAGTTAAGAAACTTGTTTTCTAAAGTTAAGAGACTTGAAGTATTTTGAAAGTTGTGTAACTTGATTTGAAGTACAAGTCTCTTGGTCTAAAAGAACAAAGTTGTCTAAGACATAAAGAGTTATAACGGCTTTATGGGAAGTTAGTTATGATGGCTTTATGAGAGGATAAGGATGTCTTAGTTTCTAAAGCATAAAGTTAGTATAACGGCTTTATGGGAAGTTGGTTATAATAAGTTTATGGAAGGTTAAAGGAACGGTTTTCTCGAGTAAGGTAAACAAAGATGAAATAATCGAAGTTAAGAAGGGCAATTTGATTTAAAGGCGTCAATTGCTAAAAGCTTAAGGAAAGGGTCATTTGATTTAGAAGCCAAAAAGATATATTTCTAAAAGTGTAGTGACTCGTTGAAATGTAGATAAGCCTTGATACTACGAGTGTTAGTATCTTGGGGTTTTATGTGAAAAAGGGATCTTTTGAAAGAAGAGAAGTACATAGTAATTTGGTTAAATTCCCCGGACTTGTTAAGTGATATGAAAAGTGCCTTAAGGCCATAAAGGTGAGATCCATTATGTATATTAAGGAAAGTCTAAAGAAGTTATGTGTTTGCTGGGACGTACCGACAGTGATGTGGGATTCCACGGGTATGCTTCCTTTGTCATAGTATGAGTTACTTGGACGTACCGACAGTGATGTGGGATTCCACGGGTATGCTTCCATTGTGGTTGATCCTTGGACATGCTTACGATGAGGGATTCTGAGGCATGCACCTTGGACATGCTTACGATGAGGGATTCGAGGTACGCGACCGTGATACAAAGTTAAATTCCCGGATACGATAACTACTCCATGGATTAGCTCTCCATGAAGACATGTACCCGAGATGAGGGATTCCACGGGCATGTATATATGATTATTACGCCATAGATTAGTTCCCCATGAAGTCATGTACCCGAGATGAGGGATTCCACGGGCATGAGATATATATAGGCATATATGTGTTGTATGTGTACACGCCGACAGTGAGGTAGGATGTTGTCACGACCCGACCACGGACCTGTGACTGGTGCCTTACCCCGGGCACCCTTGTGATACAACATCAGAGAAAACCAGCGGAAGATAAACTTACAACAAGAACCCATATATATAAAATAAGCAGGCTAACCCAAAATTGCTATCTCTAATACAACAAAGCTGAACAGTTACATCCCTAACAACCCAAGCGATAACAGGACTACAAGCCTCTAAGAATGAGTAAACACTATGATGGGACAGGGCCCCGTCATGCCCCTGAATGTACAAATATCTACAACACCGGGGAGAACCGTACCAAAAGTCGAGACTCCGGAGAAATTGAGCTCCTGACACCTGAGTAAAGATCCTAAGAATGAGGATCCACCACCTGCTTTCCCTTACCTGCGGCATGAACTGGTTTAAGTTAAAAGGAACTTTATCGTTAACTGTCTTGGGAAGGAACATTCGGGACGAATGTTTCTAAGGAGGGGAGAATGTTATACCCCGTATTTCCAGAGTATGTACGTGAGGACGTACGTACAAAAGTTTAGGCTTAAAGTAGGCAAGGGCCAAAAATTTTGTTCACAACTACCAAAAAGAATCGTTTTCCGACGAAACGTTTTCCAAAGCTTGCGTAGGGAAAATTCCGGCTATGTCATTTATTATTTTTGCGGATTTTTCCGAGAGATGAAACATTTTGGACCAACGAGAGGGCGACACTTGTCACCCTCTAGTTGGCGGACTTGAGGCGTCCATTTGCACGAATTGGTGGCCTTGTTTGGTCAAGGAGTTGGTAGGATATTTTTGTGTAGTAGATGGATAAGGACACTTGGGTAAATCCTCACTCTACACTTGCCTAGCACTTGGCTTCATCTTGGCCATTGGTTGGCCATTGGTTGGCCTATAAATACTCCCCTAACTTGAAGGTTTTCTTCATCCACAAAATGTTTTCTAAGTCTTGAAATCCCTTTCCCCCCCTCTTGAGAGCTCTAGCCGAGAGCACCCTTCTCCTCCCCCTTGAGAAAGCCCTAGCCGAAACACCCCTCTCCCCCCCCCTCTAGCCTAGTGGCTTCGGCCGAGTACACCCCCCCCCCCCCCCCCTTGGTAGAAAGTTGTCTTCCAAGTATAGTTGCTATTCCTAAATACCCTAGCACCAATCCCTTATAGTACTTAAGTAGAAGTCGGGTAGAACTTCTAAGGGTTTCTTGGAGCGAATTGGAGCACTCGGAGTAGGAGCTAAACGTTGCTCAGGATCGAATTTTAACTCGGATAATTTTGGGCTTATCGAGGTAAATACTCTTGTCCTTCTATTGTAATTGGATATTACATATAAGAATAGTTAAGACTTGAGTATAAGATATAGAAGAATATTAAAGAATTGAATTGGTATTATCACGGTAGAAGGGTATAAAAGAAGAATGATTGAATCAGACTTACATAGGAGTGTATTCTGATGAGACTTGAGTAGCTTGGCGGGTAGGGAAGTGCTGCCCAATTTTCCGTAGAATAGAGAACCCTCCGCTTAGAACTGTTTACAGAATAGTCTAGACGTTGATAGACGTATTTGACTATTATAGGTTAATTCTCTGCGCGCGACATATTCGACTTGGCAGGTGGATTTCGCCGAGAAGGTATGTGATTCTTCCTATACTCTTGAGCATGATATTTTAAAAGAATATATATATGGTACGGTAGACGTACGTGTGTTAACTTGAACGTAGTTTTACGGCAATGTCTTTTGACTTAAGCTTGAATAATAAGAATCTTGAAGTAGTTCAAGAGAATTAAGGAATCTTTTTGAAAGAAGGATAATACTTAGTTTTGAAAGCTTAAGAAGTTATACTAGCTTTATGGGAAGTTAGGTATAACGACTTAAGAGAGATAAAAGGAACGGTTTACTTAATTGTTTATAAAAGCCTTGTATTGATTTTGGAAATGAGAATAAGTACCGAACAAACCACTGCAGCGCTAATAAAGGGAAATGTATTGACTATTTAAGTATTATTAAAACCAGTAGAAACCTCCATCTGCATAGAAGCTAAGATGAGACAAAATGATATTACAATTCCTAGATCATGGTTGCTTTAATAAGATTGTTATAAACGAGAATAAACCTACTCACACCTAAGGCATATTGCTCAACTTGTTTTAAAAAGAGATTACGTTTTAAATGATCAAGTCTATGAGTTATGAAACCTTTCTAAAATAAAAGACTTGAGTAATTGAAATTAGGCAAACTTGAACGTTTAGAAAAGAATGTTGTTACTTGATTTTAAAAAGGAAAGTGTTCTGGTTTACTTAAAAATGTTAGTCACTCTATTACTACGGGTATCGGGTGACCTTTTTAAAAAGAAATGGATCTCTTAAAGAATTAATGTATGTAGTACTTTGGAATTAGAACTTGGTTTTGTTAACGTAAACATTAAAGTACCTTGTGTGGTTAGCTTGTCTATCATGTTTCTTTGGTAATAGCCTTGTGATACCTTCCGCTGGTTTGATAAGTACCCATGTTATGATACTACGTGTGTTAGTGTCTTGTGATGTTATTCTTGTTGCGCTTACGTTGTTAAACGTTAAGGCATTATCTTGTTATTATATCACATACCCTTGACTTGTTATACCGATGGCTTGCCGTCGCCCGATCGCAATCTATCGGCTATCACGGTCTGCGTGACTATCGCGGAGCTACGTGGAGTTCGAGGTTGATCATTCCGGTGTTTTAGCGACGCGGGGATGCCCTATGCGATGCAATGTGACTACGCGGTCTATCGAGACTATGCGATGCGGAGTCGAGGGTGCAGGGGTTAGCTACCCCGATGCGAGAATACCTCATGCGGGTCTATGTGCGACTATCGCGGTGCGGGAGTCGAGGTTAGGCATGCATAATGATACTATGGGCGATTGGCCTTGCTTCGATCATTCGCGCCTAGGAAAGACACATTCTGATTTACCTATTATTGCTCTTGTTTGTGATACGGCACTATGTGCAAATTGAACTAATTGTATTTGCAAATGGTTTTAAATACTTTGATTTCATTTAAAGTACTTTCTGATTTCACATACTTGGTACTGTATTTGTCACGACCGAACCCGGCCCGTGGATGGTGCCTCACCGCACCACTAGTGATACAACATCGAGAAAACCAGTGGAAATAAAAACTTAAGCATGCAAATAGACGTGGATCAAGATGAAAGAAAATAGGCAACCAAAGCGGTTGCCTTTCAACATATATATAAACATTTGAACAGCCATAATCCTTACAACCCCACAACAAAGCGATCTCTGCACTTCTAAGATTTTTACAACAACTATGGCGGGATGTGGCCCGCCATACCACAGATGTACGAGAACCTACAGGCTCGAGGTAACATACCAAAGATAAGCCTCAAGGAACGGAGCTTCCCAATACGCTGAAATGAGATCCTAAACGGGGATCGATGACGACTTCACTGCGGCATGAAACGCGGCCTCGGAGGTCGCATAACAGTACCAAGTATGTGAAAGCGTAAAATCAGTAAATGAAATCATGCGATCTATATAAAGCAGAGACATGTATGATAACCAAACTACAAGACCAACATATAAATAATCATATCAAGTCGTGGACTCACGCCTCCAAATCATCACTCGTGCGTGGAATTCCTTCCTCACCATGGCGATCTATGATATGATAACAACAAGACAGCAATCCAAATGGGAGCATACGTGCGCTACGATCGTGTCGTGATGTCCAAAGGAAACACTAAGACAACATTCCAAATGGAAGCATACCTGCGCCACGCATCGTGTCGGTATGTCGAAGGGAAACAATAAGACAAAGATTCCAAATGGAAGCATACGTCGCAAGGTCGTGTCGAGTATGTCCAAAAGGAAACAACAAGGCGGTAATCAAATGGAAGCACACCCAGCGCTACGATCGTGTCGGTATGTCCAAAGCGATTAGCAAAAGTAACACTATCAGCAGGAGCGTGCTGGAATTTCTCAGTCAGCGCTGCGACGCCCAAGTAAGTTCTCAACAAGTCAACCGACCTCCATCGAGGCGCGGTAGTATAGAAACACAATTCTTGCACAACAAATGCTATCACAACAAGCATAGGCAAGTTTCACAACAACAAGCACAGTAAGTTTCACAACAACAAGCATAGGCAAGTTTACAACAACAAGCATAGGCAAGTTATACACAACTCAAAGTACTTTCATTTTATGCCAAAGTCCTGGTTTTAACCTAAAAGTACTACGTGACGTTAAATTCCTTTTAAAGAGATCTATTCCTTTTATAAAAGTCACCCGATACGTAGTATAAAATAGAGTGACTACATTTTTAAGCAAACCAAAACACTTCTTTTAAAGCCAAAGTTACTACATTAAAACCAATGATAAACCACTTCTTTTGTTTTTCATAAAGTCGTTATAACTAACTTCCCATAAAGTCATTATAACACTTTATGTTTTAAACGATTTAAGACAAAACAATGCCCTTCTTTTCCTAAAGTTCGGTTGCCTAACTTCAATTACTCAGGTCTCTTTATTTTAGAACAGTTCATAGTTCAATGTCTTAATCTCTTTTAAAACAATTGAGTAACATATGCCTTATATGAGTGTAGATTATTCTTGTTCATAATCAATCTTATTAAGCAGCCATGATCTAGAGAATGTAATATCATTTTGTCTCATCTTAGCTTCTATGCAGATGGAGGTTTCTACTGGTTTTAGTATAATACTTCATTATTCAATACATTTTCCTTTATTAACGCTGCAGTGGTTTGTCGATACACATTCTGATTTCCGAAATCAGTAAAACATTATTCCTTTTAAAAACCAAGTACTCATTACTCACGAATGAGGTTTCACACAAAATTCATTTTAATTCATTTAAGTTAAGTCTCTTATCTTATAAGATCAAGTCTCTTAACTTCTAAAAATCAGTAAACCATTTTCTTTACCACTCTTAAGACGTTATACCTAACTTCCCATAAAGCTAGTATAACTCTTTTTAAAACCTTTAAAACCAAGTGTTACTCTTCTTTCAAAAATGGTTTCTTAACTCTTTTGACATACTTCAAGATTCTTATTATTCAGGCTTAAGTCAAAAGATATTGCGACAACTACGTTTCATTTAGCACACGACGCTACCGTACTATATATTATTCAGCTTAAATCAAAAGACATTGCCGCATAACCACGCTCATTTAGCACACGTGCTTCACCGAAGACTATATATTATCTGTGCTTAAGTCAAAAGACATTGTCGTACAACTACGTTCATTTAGCACACGTACGTCTACCGTACTATATATTATTCAGGCTTAAGTCAAAAGACATTGCCGTACTATATATATATCTTCCTTTAAAATTATCATGCTCAAGAGTATATGAAGAATCACATACCTCGCGACGATTATCGACTATAAGCAAAACGCTCCACGGCTATAATCCGGTTAGCCTTGTCCACCTTCCAAGTAGTTCAGACTACTCGCAGAACATTCAACCAATAAAGGTTATCACCATCAGAATACAAATTCTATGCAAGTGCAATTTAATATTCTACCTTAATATTCTTCCGATGTGATTTGACAAGTCTTTTATGTAATATCCTTCTATTACGCTTCAATTCTCTTACATGAATCTTATATTCATTTCTTACTATTTACGGTATGTAATTTCCAATTACAATATAAGGGCAGTAGTATTTACCTTGATGAGCCCAAAATTATCCAAGTATAAATGTCGCTCCTGAGCAACGTTAAGCTCCTACTCCGAGTGCTCCAATCCGCTCCAAACAACCCTTAGTTCTGACTACTCTACTAAACACTTCAACCGACTATGAAGGTTTTCCTTAGGATTTGCTTAGTAGTGAGGAAAGTATAATAGTATTTTTAAGGCTTTTAGATAGAGGTAACCTTGGGAATACTACAAGGTATTTGGGCCAAGGTATTTGGGCATTATAACAATACTAGGAGAGTATTTCTATACCACACAAGGTATTTATACGAGACAACTAGGTAAAGGGGTTCCTCTCACACCACTGCAGGAGGAAGCACCCTCTGCCATGGCTTCCAAGGTGGGGAGGGAAGGCTTCTTGGATGAGATCACTACACTAAGGGGAGGAAGAGAGCTTCAAGACTTAGGAAGTTTTTAGGATGAATAAGTCTTCCACTGGGGTATTTATAGGTCAAGAAATGGCCAACCAATGGCCAAGATTCATCCAAGTGTAAGGCAAGTGTAGGGCTAGATTTTAACCATGTGTACTTATCCATCTACCACACAACTTGCACAAAAATATCCTACCAACTCCCTCCTCCCAATCGTCCACTTTGCGCTCTGCCGCCCGTGTGAGGGTGACATATCACCCTCCGTTGGTCCAAAATGTTTAGATCTCTCGGAAAAATCCGCAAAAATTAGAAATGACATAGCCGGAATTTTTCCTTCGCAAGTTTAGTAAAACGTTTCGTCGAAAAACGACTCTTTTCGGCACTTGTGCCCAAATTTCGAAACTTGTCAATTCTTAAGGATTGAATTTTATACGTACGCCCTCACGTACATACTGAAATACGGGTATAACGATCGACCTCGCTTGGGGCTGCGTTCATGCCGCAGTAGAGTACTCTACCGTTGATCCGTTCTTAGGATCACCGTTTCTTCCGAAAGCTCCGTTTCTCCGGAGGCTTAGCATTTTGGTATGGTCCCCTGTCATTGTAGGTATTTGCATTCAGGGGTATGGCGGGGCCCTGTCCCGCCATTGTTGTTATAAACTCTTAGAGGTCCTAGTCTGTTGTAAAGTTGGGATGTAGCTGTTTCATTTTGGTATTTATATATATGCCGAAAAGGCAACTTTTCCCAACTGTGTCATTTTTATTGTTTCATGTCTTGTTTATATTCGATATCTCGATGTATGACTACTGGGTGTCCGGTAAGGCACGATCCCGCCCAGGAAGGTCGCCACAAAAGTGGTATCGTGAGCGATTAATCCTCGGAAAGTGTCTACGGCATCGTATCTAGTAAATGTTGATTATCGTTATGTTGTGCACCATACCAATAATCGGAGGCTATAGGATATTTAGATTAGTTTCCATTCTTCTCACTCGAGATCGTGCCTTAGAGCCGTGTTATAAGTTGGACCCTCTAACGTATTTCTTTCCTTTACACTTATGCCGCCGTTGGCAACCCGCCTGAGAAGGGCAAGGCCGAGAGTGCGAGTAAATGCAGAGGGTTACGAGGGCACGAGGCCCAATCATCACCTGAGGAGTGCCGTTCGGGAGTTCTGCGACGTCACCACACAGCGGAGTTTAACCGACGGAGAAAGCGGTTCCTCACGGCCATGATGTATGAGCCTTCACTGACGACGAGAGCGGGGAGTATGGATTGCGAAAGACGACCGCATTACGAGCTATGGATATAGCAACGAGAGAACATATTATGTACCGATTTATCACGGGTCTTGATGACTATCTAAGAGAGGGTTGTGAAGAAGTAGCTCTTGATCGGGAATGAAAGTACGGCATGGCTGCTCGAGCTTATGTACAGAGTTGAAAGCGCAGGATCGGCGAGTTAATCAAGGCGTGAAGAGGCGGATAAAGCGGGAGTCCTGGTAACGTTCGGCCGTAACCGCCTCGAAGCAGATTAGATATGCGCCTCCGCGGGCTGAGTGTTCTCCACGGGTTGGGGCGATCGGGGTACGCGAGTTGGTCAAAACTCGTGGCTTAGGTTCGCACTATCTGAAGGTTCTAGCTAGCGAGTTCGATTTTCCTCGGTGTTTACGGAAGCATGTGGTACAGCGCGCTGCCATCGGGAAATGTCGTCTTCTTCGCGGTGCTTGTTTTACTTGGCCGGCCGCGTCGGGGCAAGGTGGAGCGAAAAATGCGGGGTGTGTTAAGAAGCGATCTGACTCGGCACTGCGAATCGGTGGCGGATTCGGTGGTGCGTGAGAGAGGAAGGGTGTTAGCTGTAGGCGAGGCCACCCGCACCTCGTTAGACTGGCCGCTGTGGTAGGTATCATTCGGGAGTGTCGCACTACTGGCAGGCAAATTGTTATGCTTGCAAACCGGCAGGAGCCATTTTGCGAGGTAAATTGTCCACGACGGGCGAAAGTGCGGATGTGGAGACTAAATTTTCGATCTCCGGGACGGGCTAGTTCATCACCTTCCCTACTATGCTCTTCCAACAACAGTAAGCGGGTTTGATTAGAACGACAAAGGAGAGCCGCTTGAGAGACGGGAGATGCGTGTATATCCTTAACCTCTAGCAGCGTCGACTATTTCACCGCATGGTACTATTTCACCAAGACATGAGGTCATCCGCTTTCGCACGGGACTATTTCACCCGCATGGACCCGTAGTAGCAACCGGCATGAGTACAAGCGCCGCACCGCGCATACGTGGGTAGCAAATCCATGGCATAAATAGTAATAATAATAATAATACATAAATCAGCCCAACCGGCTATCATACATAACATAAGCGCTACCGGCTTATCATAACGTAAACGTAATCAAGTTAAGAAAATCTCCTAAGTCCTTAATAACATTTCTAGTACATCCTCCTCATTTTAGTTACTTAAGGCACTAAGTATGTCGTTTCAAAAAGAAAATCCGGTAATTTAACCCAAGTACCGTCGTTCCTTAAACCTTTTCATAAATAATGACTCTTTTATGTAAAACTCCCAAGATACTAATAACCGTAGTATCAAGTCACGCCTTATCTTTAAAAATACAATAGGCTTCTAAATCAAGTGACTTCATCTCTTTCAAAACCTTAGGCAATTAACAATGCCTAAAACAATTTGTCTCATAGTCCCACGCGAGGTGTTGACCTTATGCGGTCCACGCGACTCCATGCGGTGAAATGAAATTCTCAGAGTAGGATTGCTTAATGATACTACGCATGAGATCCCGTTTTGATCACGGTAGCCTCCCATTTTGGCGCAAGAAAGTTTATACTCTTTTGTTTACATTCTCATTGTTAGTGTTATAATGTACTTTTATTTTGACTCTCCTCCATGACTCATTTTTATTCTTAATCTTCTATGGTATTATTCCAATATTTTCCAACCTTTTTGCACATATACTCTGGTACATATTGCACCGACCACCCTTCTTCTGGGCCGTTGCTGCATTGGCCAGTAAGGGAAAGGTGCATGGATCCTCATTCTGTGATCTTTACTCGTGTGTCGTGAGCTCCATTTCTCCAGAGGCTCGACTTTGCAATGCGGCTTCCTCCTGTTGTAGATATTTGTACATTCAGTAATGACGGCCCCTCGGCCCCGGCCATAGTGTTTACTCATTCTGCAGGCTTGTAGTCCGCATCGCTTGGGTTGTTAGGGATGTAATCAAGGTTCAGCAGTTTTGTTGTATTGTGAGATAAGCCATTTCGTTAGGGCCTCGCTTATTTTATATATTTTTTTGCTCTTGGCAAGTTTATCTTCCGCTGGTTTTCTCCGATGTCAGTATCACAAGCGGTGCCTTGTAAGGGCACCAACCACGGCCCGTGGGTCGGTTCTGGTGACAAAAGTGGTATCGTGAGGAGTTAATCCTCTGAAAGTAATAAGCCCACAGCCGATCTAGTGAGGTAGTCTTCAATATTCCGAGGTCAGCAGGATATTTAGGATTCACTTCCATTATTTCACTCTCTAAAGATCGCGGCAATAGAGCCGTGGCATAGTCGTTAACTTCCTCCGACATATTTTCTCTCAGACGCTTTATGCCTCCACGCTAGCGCGCAACCGCGTTCGTAGTGCTGCAAGGCAAGGCAGACAGGAACTACTAAGACAATCGAGGGTTATCAGTGGCACGTGCCCGGGGCCTCTACTGTGAGGAGATGTTGACGCGGCGAGTTCCACGACGCCGCGCCAACTCCAGCCAGTTCGACGGCAGCGCAGCACCGCTATCGAGATCGGGCGATACGAGCCTTCCCGCCATACAACGCCCGAGGGGAGAGGATATGGGCTACGCGAGACGGCTCCAGCCATCGCTGCCAGGATCGCAAGGCGGTAGCAGGAGGATAGACTCGGAGGCGCAGCTCCGGCTTGTACCCGCTAGCCTGCATTTCGCCACAGAGCTGGATGGGCCAGCTGAGATGGCACTTTTCAGCGTAGCCCACCGCCAGAGTTCTACGGATCGAGACCCGAGGATGACTCCGCAGTGAGTTTATCCGATAAAGCCATGTTTTGATCATGAGCTGATTAGGGCTTCGCAGACAAGAGTCGGTCAGATTGCTGCTCCATCCGCGCTATGGATACGGCCGCTTGGATCGGGTATGATTCATGTGAACTATCCTTGGGGAGATGGCGCCTGCACTGTTTGGGGAAGAGTTCTGCGCAGGCGCCTCCTTGGCCATTTCTTGCCTCCACAGAAGAGGGAGGGCTCTCGAGATAGATTTTTGACACCAGACAGAGTGCAGGCATGGACGGTCCGGGAGTACAATGTGTAGTTTGACTCATCGCCTTAAGATGTACTCCGTTTCGCAGCATACATGCGAGGATGGTGCAACCGCCAGTGTCACCGCTCGAAGTGATTACTTGGGCCGCAGTTGCACGGAGTAGCTCTCTCAGTCGCATGGGATATTGCCCGACATGGTGCATAGCGCACTTCCAAAAGATGAACGCAGGGAACGCCTGCTGCCACGATTGGACAGGTATCAACAGAGTATGAGGACAGACAAAACAGGTCCTCTTAGTGTTTTCGAGGCAGCAACCCCAGCAGCTAGATCGATTTGCACCTCGGGCCCTAAGCCAGAGCACCTCCACCATCTTCCCAACGCATTGCAGCATCTGCAGAGCGGGTGACAGTGGTTCTTAGGCTTCTCGTTCTGCCCCCAGAGTGGACCGTGGTTCCGCCATTTATGAGGCCACCTATACCCACTGTGGTCGACGCGGGCGATTACCGCTTATTACAGGAGGCGTGTCGCTACCCGTGGAGCTTGTTATTCTTGTGGCGCACAGGCCATTTGAGGAGAGATTGTCTGGCCCAGAGCGCTTGCGCGGACAGCATGTTCACCATACGGCCGCGCTTCAAGGCCGATCTTCGGGCTTTCAAAGGCGAGCACCCGAGGCGTATTCGCCCGGGATCGGCAGTCGCAGCGCAGGGGTCGTGGTAGGGAGTCCCAGCCTGGGGCCCAGCGGTCTTCGTAACCGCATCTATGCTGGTGTCCACCGTCAGACCTCGTGAAAGGCGCCACCGGACGCCGTCACATGACATTTATCACGATGTTTGCGATGATATGCTTTGATAGATCCGTGTTCTACCCTTGTCCGAATATATCTCCCTCATATCGGGTAGAATAAGGATAAAGAGCCTCTGGAGCTCCATAAGACTCTTTTTGAGGTGGCTACGCCAGCAGGTGATCTCGCCGTACCGAATGGCGTATATAAGGCTTACCCAAATGACACATAGACAATACCGCGACTTAAATGGCCACTTGACAGAATGACAGATGTATGATGTAATTATGGGTATGGATCGCTACGTCTCGCTATTATACCAATGTGGACTATAGAGAGAGATTAGCCGTTCCCATTTTCCGTAAGCCTGCCATCGAGCCTGGGCGGAAGTATCATACGTAGGGGTAAGTTTATTTCTTACCTCAAGCGCTAGAAGATATTATACCAGATTACATGAGATGTGACGGAAGGGCGATAAAAGTTTAGCCTTTAAGTAGTGCAAAGGGACGTAAATTTGAGTTCACAACTAGCTTAAAAGAATTGTTTTCCACTAAACGCTTTTCCTGATTCTTCGCGGGCGTGGAAAATTTCGTTGCAACATTTATAATTTTTGCGGATTTTCCTCCGAGAGATGAAATATTTTGGACCAACGCAGAGAGGGCGATAAGACACCTTTGTCAAGTGGGCGGTCAAGTGGACGAGAATATGGTGCACCGCTAGGTTGTGGGCTTTAGCATAAAAGCCTTTGGTCAATGTTGGTAAGATATTTGTAGTCACTGATGGCGTTGGGACCTACACAACACTTGTCCAAATCCTCACCCTCCACTTGCCTTAATCTTCAGCCATCAAAGTCCTATAAATACCCTTAGTTGAAGCATGACTCTTCATCCGTCCACAAAATAATTCCTAAGTCTTGAAAAATCCCTCTTCCCTCTTTTCAAGCTCACCCAAGAGCACCCCTCCCCTTGATAGCAGTCTCTTCTTTGGCCGAGACATCCCCTACTCGGAAGTTGTTCTC